>OY987244.1:23642676-23878244 GCA_963920765.1 Ulota crispa | reverse complement strand
AAAATTACAAGATGACATTGCACTAAAGAATGATATCATTTTTAATGTGAAGGTAGGTTTTGCTAGAATACGCAAAATCGATGCAGAGAAGAACATTACCATATCAGCATTGCAATGGGAGAATGCAAATTTGCAAAGAACAGTGCAAGAATTGACAAGAAAGCTACATGTGCTCAAAGGACCTCAGTCCAAATCTACAAACTTGGTCGAAGGAGATGGGGCAAAACTTGATTGCGTGGTGGAAGATGTCACCTATGCACTTATAGAAATGAATCCCTAGAATCCACGTATGGTTAATATATGCCCCAACAATCCTCTCACTATACGGTCTATCCCACCAATTGTAGAAGTGGGAAACTCTGGAACACATGATTCATTGTTGTTTCCATTGTTACAAGAATCTAGGGAGCGGCTAAGTTTACGAACTCTCATGGCAAAGAGTGCTGAAGACGTAGAGAGTGCAAGGGAGCTTGTGAAGGAGAAAGCCAAAAATGTTGAACTGCAAAAAAAGCTCAAAGGAATTATAGAGCAATACTACCAATGGAAATTGGCATGTCTCTTCTATGTAGACCGCACTCAACAAATGGCAAATCAAGTTGACAAAGTTGCTAACAAGTACCTTATAAACAATCAACAATGGCACTTTGGTCTTACTTCATGGGCCCATGTGGACGAAATGTTTGACATGGATCACATGGCAAGTAAACCATTAGGAATAAGCAACACAACCATAGATTGGGCAAAGAATGGTTGGAATTTGAGAATGACATGTCAGCCCATGAGACAAACAAGGTCAAACTATGGCCACATTCATCAACTTTTGTGGAAGACGGTACAAAATGTCCCATCTGTTTTAACGGATTTGGTCCAAAGGGTGGAATGCATTTGGGCACATGCACCCATATGTACCATCCGTTTTGCCTAATAAGTATCATGGTGAACCGTAGGCAATGTGTGATGTTGAAGGCCCCGTTTCACAAACGACTGTATCAACTATTTGGTCTTGGTGCATACATGCCTTGTTGTTGGGAGTTGAACAAGGAAAATGCACCAGAGATACCTAGTAAATGGGAGGAGGGTTTTGGTTTGGAGTTGGCGCCTAAAAAATCACGCAATGAATGTACGGCAAGAAGTTGAGGAATTTGGATGGAAGAACAATCCAAAACCAATTGTTAAAGTGTGCAACAGTATAATCAAATCAAATCAAATCACGGATTGGCATACAATAAAATACAATTTTTTTACCAATGCTTCAACAGCCATTGGGATGAAATCAATAAACAATTTCAATTTGGGCCACATCTAAGAGGACTTACTTGGAGGCGTGATGGAACCCTCATCAATTCATCTTTGGAGCAAGGTCGTACCAAACGCATTGGCAAAGACCTTCCAAGCATTGCAGAAAGCTTATCAACATCTATGTCTTAGTGGAGGGAGAACTTCAAGGATGATGCTATTGATTTTTTGGTGGAAGAGTACAGTCTGAATGTTTGAAGAGCTCTACAAGAGTTACAAAACTCACAGTTCTTGAGGGCTATCCTTAATGAGGACGGGCCAGCACGGCAAACCCATTCACAAGTTCAAAGTATGGAATTACGACCAAGTGATGGGGACGTCAATGTACGTGCCCTTCCTAAAAGAAACAATAACAATGAAGCAGGACCTAGTGGCACGCAAAACAATCCAGTGTCTTTAGAGTAGTAAGTTGCAGGTGTAGGATCTTGTATTGCATAATAGGACAAACCCAGTGGGTGTATTTGGTACATAGCACTGTAGTAATTTTTGAAACCAAGATACTACTATTATACTGCTATACTACAGTCATACAAGAAATTAGTACAAGCGTTTTTTTTTTTTTTAATATTAAATTATGTAATCATAAATTGACCTTCTTTTTGCACACTTGATGTCCTTTGTTGTTTGTTTGATACATGTTTGACAAATAATGGATATAGATTTCATACCCATGCCGTATGAAGTTATAAACACCATTTTGTATCAACTCACATACCCAATTGCATTGTTCATTTTTTAAATGATTGCAAAATTATTGTGAGAACATGCATTATTCAAAATCAAAGTGCAAATTATTGAACAATTTGAACATACAGGCTATATTGAAAGATTGTGAAAGTTTCAAGTCAATCCATGAGTTTTTGCTATGTGTTTTGAATAGATCCCCTATTATCCTTTCTTTTGGCAAGTATTCAAAATTTTGACCTCACAAGGTGTCACCAAGACCCATGTTTCAATTTAATCCCAAAATAATCCCACATGTCACACACCATTATTGATAGATGTTGTGAAAGTTTCAAGTCATTCCAACACTTTTTGCTATATGTTTTGAATACATCCCAACACCAAATGTAAACATATCCGTACTCAATGAAGAAATATCCATGACAAACGCTTCAACTATAACTAGTGGAACTAGGATAGAGCATTCTAAGTCTGAAATAGTAATGAATAATGGAGTACAATGGGGAGATCTGCAGAGACCATTGTTGTCAGAATCTAAGGTAAGTACAAGGTATTCTAAGTATGATTATGCATGGTGTTACTGCCCAAATTTTGAAATTTGGCGCCAATAAGTGCCGCCAGTATTTTGTGCGTGACCTGTGCTCGCACCCTAAGTGGATTGCGTTTGTGCCCTATGTCTACGCCATACTGAAGTCATTGCCTAGCACCCTCTGCGCCTTCCCTTCTCGCGCACGTCCCTGTCCACGTTTGCCCATGACGTCCACGCGCACCTCCCTCACATCCGCGCTCATTCTCCACGTCCGTACGCACCTCCTGTTGTTTGCGAGCTCCTCGCCCATGTTCGCGGACCTATACTTGGTCATGCGCTCGCCAGCGTCCGCATCCCCCACCACCCCGCGCTCCCTGCTTTGTCCGCGCATTCACCTTTGTCTACGCGCTCGCCACTGTCCGCGCGCCCGCTCGCGAGTGTCCTTGCGCTCGCCTTGGTCCACGTGCTCGCTTGCCCCACCCAACCGCACGCCTGGCTCAGTTCGCGCGCTCGCCCTTGTCCGTGCATCCGTCCTCCAACGTCCGTGCGCCCGGCGTTGTTTGCGACCCACGTTGCCACCCCTTCTCTGCCGCGTCTGCGTCCACGCATGGCCGTCTGCATCCATGCTGGTTCCGTCCCAGCGTGAGTAGCTCAAGTGACCAAGGGAGGGCACCTGTGGCATGGACCATTGTCAATGGTCAGAGTACTCTCCAGGAGTCAATGCCTGCATGTAGGAGTTCACGCCCCCCAAAATCCTAAATTCCCAGTAACGTGATTTGAAGTATATAAGGACCATGCTCCTCATTCCATTCTCACGTTTTTCCCCAAGCCTCTGGATCTTAGACTTCATTTTGAGCTCATTGCTTAAGTCATGTGAATGGAGAACTGCCTCAACATTGTTGCCGAGGTGATGTAACAATCACTTTGAGTGCAAGATTGATGCTCACATTTTTTTATTTAGTAAGAAATTATGCTTAGGCATCGAGTCTAGTGCAAGATGGGTTCTACAAAGAGGCACTAACCAATGGCGTCTAATAGAAAGCAAACAAGGAAGTAGGACCCGTGGTATAAGTTCTCAAGTGACGGTAAAAGTATCACTTAGCATGTTTTGTGGAACACAATATGCATATAAAAGCAAGCAAGCTTTATTGCATTTGGAGTCTAATGCAACGAGCAGTAAGGCAATTTGTCCTAAAGCACCCCTTGAAGTAAAGCAAAAATTTTGAGATTGCGACAACTACGTCCCAATTGGATTTTCTGTGTCACATATGGAAGATGTACTTGGACTTGGAGCCGGTCCATCAAATGAAAATCCGAACTCCAGCTCTAGCCAATTGGTGCAAAACGATGCAACAACGCAATAGGAACAGATGAAGGTAACATTGACATAACTATGGGTGGAAGTTTGGCTATATCTATAAGCCGTGCAGCATCAAATACAGCAAGATCTGCATCATTACGCCAACTATGCATCCCTAATGCATTGCAAATTGCAAGGAAGAATGAGTTGGATTGAAATTGGGCAAGTTTTTTTTTATGAAGCTAATATACCATTCAACATGACCACAAACCCGGCATTCATTGAGGCAGTGAAGGCCACATCCATAATTGGATGTCAAATATCACCCCCCATTGTATTCACAATTTAGAACAAAGTTCATTGAACTTAAGAAGAAGGAAATAGAGGCACAAATAAAAAGTAAAACAGAGTTTGTTGTGAAGACATTCGGGGTCACTATATGTAGCAATGGATGGGACAACATTCAAAATCAACCTTTGATGAATGTTATGATGTCTTGTCCAAGCGGCGACGTGTTTCTAGGTTCCATTGATACAACGGGAGCTAAAAAAACCAAAAGCTACATTGCGAGAGAGTTGAAAGTGTTCATTGAGATGGTTGGACCAAAGAACATGGTGCAAGTTTGCATTGACAATGCAGCTAACATGCTTGGAGCAATAGATGATGTTGTTGCCACATACCCACACATTTTCAAGTAAGGGTGTGCTGCACATTGTATGATTCTGATGTTGGAAGATTAGGCCAAGGTACTGGACTTCAAGAACTTAATATCCAAAGCACGTACAATATGCACGTTCATAAAGGGTCATCATGTGACTATGGCAGCTCTAAGGGAAGTTAGTCCAAACATGCAATTGTTGACACCAAATGAGACTTATTTTGCGACAAGCTTCTTGATGCTTTCCCGGCTAGTTGTATTGCAATCTAAAGTTCAACTATTGTTAACACGTCAACATGTCATACAATTCTTTGCTAGCAAGAGTAGAGTGCAAAACCAAATACGGGCACCAACTACAGCAATGCTCGTGAGAGATGCCATCAAAGATCAAAATTTTCTGGGATCATTGCAAGAACTTTGTTCACATTATTGAAGACATCCTAAAAGCGCTACATGTGTTTGATAGGAGAGAGCCAGCCATGGGGAAAGCCTAGTTGACAATGAGAAATCTTAGGAGACATGTTTTCTTTGAGTAACCCTCCTTTCCTATTCCCTCAACGAATTGCATCAAAGTTGGAGGAAGATTTTGATGACAGGTGGAGTATGATGTTTGAAGATCTCCATTATGCCGCTGCCTATTTAAATCCTTATCTGAAAGATATTTCAACTATTAGGGAATACAGTACAGCCCTTGCAACCTTGTATTGAGTGGTTTGTAAAATTGAAGGAATACTAGGTATAAACTATGATATCGTACTATATGAATTAACACAATACAAAGAACAAAGTGGTCCGTACGATCCACATATGACACCAAAAATAGATGGCAATGAAATGCAACCGCATTTATGGTGGCATCAAATTGCAGATGTGCCTTTGTCAAAAGTTGCAAAGCGTGTGTTGTCATTGACATGCTCAGCATCATCTTGTGAACGGAATTGGAGTATGTACTCTTTTGTTCACAATTGATCTTGTAATTGCTTCACAGTGGATAAAGCAGAGGATTTGATATACATTTATACCAACAGCAAAATGCTTTGTCAGAAACCAGGAGCAAATCCAGCTATATGGTATAAGAGGAATATTCAATCAGAGGGTTCCAAAGATGAGGAAGTAGGTCCCACCCCATCGCCCATTCTGCAAGGTCCAACAGTTAACACTATTGATAATGAGGATATGCTTGATGACAATGCATCAGATGGTAATATGGACAAAGAAATACCATGTTCGTTTAACAATTATGATTTGTGGGAAGAAGATGCTGATGATGTTTGATGCACACAATAATATTACGAAGAGGGAAGGAGTGAATTTGACTTTGATAGTAGCGATGGAGATATTGATCCCAATCATTATAGCCCTAGTCTAAGCAATTGTTGAGGAGGTGGTGACAATGACAACATTGATGTAGCAGACATTGTTGGTGGGTCCAACACATCATCATTTATGGAGCATAGAAATAATGAAAGGGAGACTACAGAGAATTGTCTTCCAAGGAGGAATGGCCATCCTGACAATAACGTATTGCAAGATATTAACGTCAAGGGTGGGAATTTGGAGGTACCAACGCCCCAAAATATTGACATTGTTCTTGCAGAACGTGGTGGATATCAAATGTCTAGCCCTAGCGGATCCTAGCATCTTAGTACAACAGCTGCATTAAGATGCACAAATACATCAACCCCAACAAGAGGATTAAGGAATAGCACTCCATCTGGACAACAATCAATTGATGCTACACGAGGCTCCACCCCCCAAATGTTTAGAAATGAGGACGTTCTTGTATCGGCACTCCCTGTTAACAATGGAAGTCACCCCAATAATGGAGTAGTACGTCGTGGACAAAGTAGCATATCACAATTTGGGGGTGTGGTACTTAATACTCTTCCAGTAATGTTTAGGCAATCAAGAACAAATATTACTAGCACTGTTACAACGATAGGGGAAACTTTGGTGGCATTGGGGAACAATGTTCAAAATATTAACCCTCCAGTGCTTCTCGCTATTGCTGTGGGTGAATATGGTGTAAATTGTCCAAGAGGAAGAGGAAGAAATCTTGGGTCCCGTTCAACAGCCATAGGCAGTACACGTTTGACTTGAGGAACTGGAGCAAGAAGGCCAGCTAATGAGGTACTTCCATATCTTGACATTGATAATGTGGATAAAACCTTCTCAAGAGAAGAAAATGGAAGAAATGGAGGTAGAAGGGGTTACATAGGCCCGCACGTGGATTCAGATTTGCAAGACCCAAGAGCAATGCAATATACAAGGATTGTCAGGACACATAGAGAAGGAATAGATGAGCTTGAGTTTTGCAATGAGAGCTCACAATTGGACACAAGTGAGGCATCTGGAGAGGACAACAAGGATGATTCTATGGGTTTGGAAGATGAAGACAATCCTAAATGCAATGAGGCACTAGCTGATGATGATGTACGCATTGCAAACATTGATTGTGGAGGTCCCTTTCATTCCATAGTCCGTAGATCTAGTCGCTTTAATCCCCTAAACCAAAAAACAGTGGAGAACAATGACAGTGAAACTTGAGAAACATATGTGGGCAAGGGAGGTTTTTTTATTATGAGTAGCACCACCTTTGGTGCAGCTTGGTATATTAGTTTTGCGTACTACTAGGAGTGCTAGCTCCTTTGCACTATGGGCATTGATAGCCTAGAAAATAAGATAGATTCAAAGCACTATAATATGTCAAGAGCTGTGAGTATCAAGTATGTATTCAATTTGATTCTGAATTGCCCTTGTGCCAGCCCTTTTGAAGTTTTCATACAAGATAATCATAGCATGGAGTTCAAGTTTACAAAACTTTGTTACTTAGGTCTTGCCAAAGTTGAAATATGCTAACCAATGAATCCCAAGAATAAAAACCAAAGTAGAGGTGGCATTGCGCAACAAAGAAGTTATCATAATTAGTTGTATCACAAATGTTGATGTTATACTTACTACAAAAAGCGCCCTAAATAGGTACTTGCAAGTGGTTCCAAACTACTATGTTTTGGGAAAAAAAGACTTATCTAAATGCACTTATGAAGTAACTATCTAAATGTTCATGTATGCAAATGTGCATTTCAACTTTTTCTTCAACCCATGTTAACGTTTGCATTGAATATAATCTACTTTGTTGTATGTAAAACATGAAACTATGTAAGTGTCCGTACTTTTCTCATTACGACTTTTGGCAAAAAATGGAACTTCAAATGTTTAGAGGTTAAAGTACAAAATTATTGCATTATCAACAATACCAGCTTCCAAACATGCAGCAATATGGTAGAGCACTACAGTACCAAGCAAGCATGAATTGTCTGGTGCGCTGCTGCAGTTCCAAGAACTTTCCATAATACATAGGCAAATTGAAATGTTGTTGTTTTGAATTGTAGAGATTGATTCTTATGCAATCCCAACCAAGCGTACCAAATTTTGATTCCAAAAGACCAAAATCCTATTTTTGGTGAATTATTTTGTATTAAATCCATGATTTTACATGAAAATTGGTTGAAGGAAATTGGTGATGATTTTTTTAGATTTGATTGTATGGATATGTTGGAAACATCCATACGCACATTTTTCCTTCTAAGAAGAACCAACTTAATTAACAAAATTATGATCAACAAAGAGTTCAATATGGATTATGGTAAGACCAAAATTTGTAAAGTAGATATTCTATTATTTTACTGGTTTTTGGCTAAGTGAACATATTATCATATTCAAAGGTACAAATTTAGTCACAGTGTATGAATCACATAACAAAAATTGATTATCATAAAGAAATACAAGCCTACGAGGTCGCCCGGCATGACGTTCGCGCCCCAGGCCCGCGGTCGCGCCCTGACCCAACAATCGTGACTGCAGCCTGCAAGCGCGCCCCATCCCACTGTCCGTGCGTTAGCCCGCAAAGTGTGCAATGCTTAACTCCGCACCCGCGGTCGCGGCCCGGCAAAGGCACCACGCCTCACATTTGCGCCCGGCCACTACGTTCGTGCACAGCCCCTGTCCGCGCATGTGCGCATACAACTTTGCATTCAGGCAATTGTGCCCCACTAGAAACGCGTTTGCGCTTAGTGCAGGTGTCTTGGCCCAGACGTCCACGCCCCCCTGCCAGCATGGACGACATTGTTGCAAAATCACTAGCCACATCAAAGAAGGGTGGTAAAACAAGGTGAAAACAACTTCACTATTCACTGTCAAAAACCCTAAACTACAAGACCGGATGGACATGTCTGCCCGTCTGGTCCGATTTGTCAATCTGTCCGTCCTGTCCGACAACCTAAACTCGTCCAAAGTAACAACCCAAATTACCTTTGTTAGAGCGATGTCTTTGGATATATCACTTGTTCTTGTCAAAGCTTGCACAAGCGCGCTTGAGGTTTCTATAGCAATGGTGCACTCGCAATTGATTTCATAATCTTCCCTCGGCAACCGTGCATGCATGCAATTAGTTTCATTACCTTCTCCAGCAATGGTGCATGCGCAATTGGTTTTGTAATCTTTCCCCAGCAACAATGCATGCGCAATTGGTTTTGTACTTTCTCCCAAGCAACGATGCATGCAAGAGATTGCTGTCGTAAATTTTTGAGTGGTTTATTGTGATAGACCTAGAAGTTGGAGTGTACGTTTCATGGTTGGTTTTGCAATGCTTTCTTGCACTATACTTTGGATGCTTGTTGCATATTATGCGGTTTTAGCATACTAGTTTATTGCCTTATGTTGCTTTTTGTAATGTGCGTTACGGTTTTATGTTTCAAGTGTTAACGGTGGAAGTTTAGCACTGAGGGTTTTGAGAAACTCTGCTTATATTCAGGGTGAGACGTTTTTAGGGTTCAACAAAAGTTATGGCTTCAGTTACTCTTGACAGGGTCACATTGTGGACCATTGAAGGTGATGATGTAGAACCGGAGTATTTTGGGAAGGTGGACATCGCAGGCGCTTGTACATTGGAGGTGCTGCAATTCACATTGGAGAGTAATGACGTCTTAAAGTGGCCATTCAATTTTTGAGACGCTGAAGATAAACATCGCATTTGTAAAAGATTGGAGCACCTCAACGGATTCTCTACCAATATTCACGTTATTTGTTCCGTTGGAGGAGAGGCAGATAGTCACAAACGTCAACAACTTGGAGATGTCTCCTTCTGCCCTATTGCTATGATGGAGATCAAACTTATTGTGGAAGAAGGAGCCGAGTTCTTAGATAGCAACGATTTAGGATTGGAGAGTGGCGTATTCCCAATGGCTTCATCAAGAGTAAGCAAGGGTGCAGACTCTGTTGAAGTGGAGAATCCACGTATGACATCTCAACTTCTACCAAATCACATTATGAACCGGTATTTAGAACGTGCAAAAAAGATGAGGGCAGAGTTGAAGAGGGTGGTAATGGATGACTACAAGTGGCACTTGAAGACATTTGATTTGAATGGCAGTGGTGTCATGAAGCTGTGGTGTGGTGAGTGTAAAAAAGATTGTGGGGGTAGAACAACAAACCACACCAAACAGGGTTGTCCTCGTCACATCACATCCAGACATCCGGATGTCTGTCTGGGCGTCAAGATCCAATCCTAGCGTTTGTCAGGATGAGATCCGTCGACATAGTTTTAAAAGTGGATGAAAAGAGACACCGGACGACTGAATCTATCGACAAAATCGTCGACAGCGGATGCAAAATCCACTCGACGGACATCGTGAAGCATTTGTTGGAAAGCTTCAATTGACGATAAACCTTGATAGACGGATGCGTCAATGGTCTGCAATTCCAAGTTGACGGTCAATATGGATGGCCAGATGGATGGCTTGGTTTAACGGCCAGATGGACATCTTGGTCAGACGGTGTGAGGCCTAAATTCAGTACCAAAAGTCCTGAATTCATTTTTTGTTTTATTTAGTTTTGAAATTACACAAAGATAAGTGGAATAGCCATTTATGTTGGTTTAGATTAGTTAGACCAAAAGGTTAGTGGTACGCCATTTATCTTACTCCATTTGGTAAGTCATTAGGAGAGATTTAGTGAAATTTAGTAGTTTTTAGTTAGTTTGAGTGACACACACATTAGGGTCTTGGAATCCCCTCCAAAAGTCCCCTCTAGCCTAATTAGAGAGGGTTAGTTTAGGATTAGTCACTAGGAGCTTGGGATCTCCTCCAAAAGTCCCCACTAGCCTAACTAAAGAGGATTAGTTTAGGTTTTGCTATTATGGCCAATGGCCAGGTCATTTAGCTCACAATTCCCATCACTAGATCATTTGGTGCGTCTATACTCAAAGTGTCCAACACCTTTTGCTCTATAGAAAGCGTGATTCCAAGCGGTCAACCCTGCAAAGCTACTAATCAACCCCGGTGAAAAGAGGTTGAAAAATGGCAATAAAATGCCACCAAAATTCATGGAAAAGTTTCTCAAGGATTTACGACAATCCCCCAAGTTTTCAATTCGTTTTGATAGCTTCAAGGCTTCAAACAGCCACATCCAGCTTATTTCAAAAATGCGCTTGACATCCAATTTCAAGATATCATCCATTTGGAGCCCAATTGACGGAAGCAAGGAGTATTTCTCGACTCCCCCAACAACGTTGGAAGACCTCAGGAAGTCAATTTCTCATTTTGGGGTGAATTCCCAATTCTAGGTTTGTCATCCATCTACCTCTAACCTTTCATTCAAGTTTTTCGATGCCTTGTAGCTTAGAATTGGAAGTGTGAATAACCAAAACCGGCTATTTTGGGTCCAAGGAATCCAATGCCATTGTCCATTTGTTGTTTGGAGCTACGCTCCAATAGTTATGGCAAATTCATCCAGATTTCATCCATTTTTGAGTTTTTTTAGATTTTAGGTAGATTTCAAGGGATCTATGGATCTCCTAGATAGAAGGCCGAGGTGTCCTCCTCCAAATATATAAAGGGAGGCCCACCTCCTCTCTAGAAACACAATTGTCCTCTTTTTAGTTACTAACTCTTACTCTTTTCCTTGGATCACTTGTTATCATTTTCATCACTCTTTCTTTGTCACCATCACTTGTACTCTGTCCAAGGTTTCTTTTGTCACTTGCCCTTGTCCACTTCAAGCATTAGATAGTTGGAACTTGTTTGCGTTACCTTGAGTCCTACTAACCCCTAGGATGTTGGATTAAGACTTGGCAATGCCGCTCTTCCATACTTTTTAGAAGTCCTAGTTAAGCACTGTACACTAGTAGGAAATGGGGCAAAACACAATTGCACCTTTACAACTCCCTGTCAAAAACAATTGCATGGCAATTAAAAAGAGAATTGAACAGTAAAAATGCTAACGTGGACTCTCTCAAGTTGTATTGTAGTTGTGTTTACAACCACGCAAAATCATGATACAACTGCGTTTGACAATTTTGTCCCGCACCAACGATTTTAGTGAGTTTGCGGATGAAAATTAGTGATGCAGTCCATATTTTTCATCATAGTTGTCATGTAATTATGTCTTGGTTTTGGTTCTACTGCAATACTACTCACTAATAATTGTGTTACGACTATGATTCATTTCTTTTACTACATTCTCTTTACTTCAATCATGTAAATGAATTTTACAATTTCTTTCTACCCTAGACAGTTGTGTATGCTCGAATTGACCTTTTTGAGGTTAGTGTGAATGGGTTATATTGGAGCATTGGTAATGCAGTCGCAATGTAGTTGCTATAGCATTTCTCTGCTACTGTGGGACAATTAAAGAACAACTAAAGTACAACTATTTTTTTTTAAATTCCCTAATTTTAAAAATCGGTTGAAGTGACTTATTTCTGACATTCTTAGATGTCATGGGTAGCAATGTCAGGTGCAATTACGCCTTTTTAAGGTTAGTGTGAATGGGTTATGTTAGAGCATTGGTGATGCAATCACAATGTAGTTATCCTAGCATTTCTACACTATTGTGGGGCAACTAAACTACAATTGAGGTACAACTATTTTTTTTAATTCCCTTTATTTTTAAATTTGGCTTAAATAACTTATTTTTGACATTCTTAGATGTCGAGCAGCAATGTCATGTGCAATTCTTCCTTTTCAAGGTTAGTGTGAATGGATTATGTTAAGACATTGGTGATATAGTTGCATCGTAGTTGTTCTTGGGTTTTCCTATTCATGTTTTACTACTTAGAAACAACCGCATCACAACTACCACTCACATTATTTTAAACTTTCTTTATTCTTTGCTCCTCCAAAATTTTCATGCCATTATTTGTTACCATAGTCAACAAGGTCAATTGCAATTATGTCTTTTGATGTCAATGTGAATGCATTCTTTTACAGCAGTTGTTCTGCAATTGCTTATTAGTTGTTCATGGACTCTTTTTGCTACTGCACTACTTTTCAAATACAACTAGACTATGAGTGCCATTTTTTTGGGAATTTTTTTTTAAATTTTTTGTTCTTGTAAATTTTTATTGACATTTTTTGCTATCTTAGATAGCAAATTCTATTGCAATTATGTTTTCTGATGTTGGTGTAATACATTTTGTTAAAGCAATTGTATTGTAGTTGCATCCTACTTATTTTTGGATTCTATTTATTATTATAGTATCACTCAAAAATAATTGTATCATAATTGACACTCATATTTTTGGCAAATTTTTTTTAATCTTTTGTCCATGTAAATTTTTCTTGCCACATTTTGCTACCAAAGGCATTAATGTCCATTCCGATTATATTCTGTGTTGTTGATTTGCATCAAAGAGGAATAATCAAAGTTTTAAAGTGATCGTAGGTTACTTTTATGATTTTTTAAACTCTTTTATATAGACAATTGTTATACAACTTATGTTCCTATCAACTAACAAAAATATTTAAAATATAGAAACAATTTTTAACAAGTATTTGCAAATTCATAGCTAATGAATCTTTTGTTGAAAAAAATTTTAAAATTTTATTTTCCATATGAGCATACTATTTTTTTGAAGACTTTTTTTACATATTAACAAACCTTTCATGTTTTTGATATTTATTATATCAATTATTTTTTTGTTTTTAAAATTTTCCATTTTAAAAAGTACAATATTTATATTAATTTCCATTTTCAACTTTTCTATTTTACAAGTATGTGATGTTATTGATTAAAAACATGGTTTGCAAAGTCAAGCACCGCAAACATCATTGCATATTGCCAATAGTAATTGCTTCACAATTGCAATCAATTTCAATATCATTCTTATATTTGTGTTATAATTGTTTTTGAGTTGCAAATGTAAAGTGACAAACAATCTATTAATTAAACAATTGCACCACAATTGTAATTAATTGCAATATTATTAAGGGAATTACTACAGCAACACCCTAAATTGCTAATGGGACACCCCCTCTGAGCATGGAAATGTGATTTTTAATGCTGACTTTGGTGATTTTTTAATTTGGATCAAAAGATATGTTTCACCTTTATTATTCTAAGGCTATACTAAAAAAATAGGTGTGCTTAAATTTCAAACTAAAAATATGAGACTTTTGAGTTACATAAAGCAAATATACATCAATAAATAGTATTGGTGCAATGATATTTCAATTTTTTTATATTTGTCATGTTTTCTTTCAAGGAGGTGATAGTGTCGTGATTGAATGTATGATGGACCACTTAATAAATAAAAAATAGCACAAAATTATCATATTTCATGCTCAAAGGGGGGTGTCCCATTAGCAATTAAAGATGTCGCTATAGTAATTCCCTATTATTAATTGCAGCTATATCCTAATTATTTTACAATTGTAAATAAGTGGTAATAAGCATGCAAACAAATAAACCAAGGAATTGATATGTGCACACCCAAGGTTTGATATATGCCTACTTGAAGGAGGGGCAAATATTAGAAATTTATCATCAACAAGCAAAATTTGGAAAGTTCAAATTCAAATTTCAATTTGGAGACCTTGATTTAGTCTAGATCCACAAAGAAAGATAGAGTTAAATAACACCTAGTATAAAGACTTAGTTAAGGGGCAAATTATTATTTTTACCCTTGTTTACAAAAAAACTAGGCATTTCCATTGGGCGTTGTTCAATTGTATCATTCTTTGTGGCTCTAGGCAAAATCAAGATCTCTAAGTCCAAATCTGAAATTGAACTTTTACAAATTCAGCGTGTTGATGATAAGTATCTAAAATTTAGCCTCCCCCCCTCTAGATGTGCATATATCAAACCACGGATATGCACACAACAATTCCATAAACAATTGCACTGTAATTAACTACAACTTAATAATATTAAAAGCTTTCAATAAAAGTTATGATCATTAATACAAAACTCATATAATTTTTTTATGATTACCCTACTTGTTTTTAACTTAGTTTTTTTCACAAAAATAATCTTCACTAAAAACTACCTATTTCCTTTCATATTAATTTAAAATTAAAATAGTCAAATATTAATATAGATTTTTTTAAATTAGATATTAAGTCTAAATTAGTTATGATTATGATCTAAAATTTACATAGAAGTTTTTGCATATTAATAAATTTCAATAAGTATAAATTAAAACACCGCCAATAGCACTATTATTTAATTATGCATTTTTATTTGTTAAAATTATTAATGTGAAGCTTCAAAAATCTCAATTTAGTAAAAGTAATGTTAATTGGATTTTTGTATGTTAAATTGGTAGTTAAAGAAACTTAAAATATGGTGAGTTCATTTTAAAAAGTGAAAAAATTACCTTGAAAAATTTCTTGGTTTATTGAAATTTTTAATTTCATTTTGTTATTTTAGACTAATCAACCAATCAACTTTTCAAAAGCAATTGCAATTGATTTAGGTTAATTGACTTTTTTGTAATTGATAAATTATTGGCTTTATTGATCAAAATCAATTTTTCTAATTTTCTATATTTCAAATTTTTCCAAAAAAAGATTTTGAAGTTCTAAAAGGTTTAAAAATATGTATGTGTTTAAAAAAAAATTACTGAAATAAAATTAAAACACTTTACAATAGATTATAAAGTTCATGTATTCCAAAAATAAAATCATGTATTAGTACAAAATATTAATTGAGAGTTAAAGATTATTTAAAAATTATCTTTGTTCTTTTCATTTTTTGGAAAATCACAAAAGGTAATAATTAAATGCTCCAATTTAAAAAAGTCCAATTTAGATATGTAGAAGATATGAAACATTGTTATTAAATTTATAACAATCTTTGAATTTAAATGCTACTTTATTGACTAAAATTCAAATGCAATTAATGATTGTAATAACTGTGTTAAAAGACACGCAAGTATGAAACTATCACAAATTTAGTTTGCCTATTTTTAAATATTATTTATAAGCTTAATCACCTTAACCTTGTAGTGTACTTCAAAACTTACAAAAGGCTAAATTAGATTGCAATAGCAATATTAAAAGAAGCAATATCATCAAAAGTTTATAATTAAAGTTTTTGAAAATTGAATTGAATTATGTTCCAAAAAATGCTAATATTGCCAATAATTTTAGTTATTTTTTGAAGACAGAAGATATAGAGTACAAAATTTCACTTACTTCTTCCAAAACAATTCACTAGATTCAAATATGAAATGTCAGAACTTCAAAAATTGCAAGCTAATTTGTTTTTTATGCTTCATAATTTGGATTTTAAAATATAGGTAATCCATTTTGAGGTAAAAATGTGTTATAAGCACATTTGTTAGTTTTGAATAGATCCCCTATTATCCCCTCATTTGGCAAGTATTTGAAATTTTGACCTCACAAGGGATCACAAAGACCCATGTTTCAATGTAATCCCAAATTATTCCCATATGTCAAAGACCTTTATTGATATATGTTGTGAAAGTTTCAAGTCATTCCAACACTTTTTGCTATATGTTTTGAATGAATCCCCTATTATCCCTTCGTTTGGCAATTTTTTAAAATTTTGACCTCACAAGGGGTCACCAAGACCCATGTTTCAATTTAATCCCAAATTAGTTTTGTAATCAACCAAAATGAATTTATAAGTATTTCCCATGTAATATACATCAAAATTGCAAGGTCTATTCATAGACTTTGAAATTTGGAATGAATGGTTAAAAATAGATATTCTATTTGAAAGTTCAAAAATGCAATAGTTTTCATGAAGAGAACATGATTAGCTTTTGAAAATAATATATTCTATAACAGTAGCAAATATTGAAGTGTTCTTCTTTGAAAAATTATCCTTTGTGGAATATAACTTGGATTGACATGATTCAAATTGGGTTGGAAAGTAGAGTCGCTTTTTTATATGGAATTTTTTTAAATTTTGTCAAAATATGTATTTTCTCATTTTGGGCAGCCAAAAAGAAATGACAGCGACCAGAAAATGGTTGATTGGGTATTTAGGGGTTAAACGGAAAAAAAGACAAAAAAGGCTGCCCAAGCAGGCAATCCTGCAAAGATTTTGCGGCCGCACGTGCCCTAACCGCGGGCGTAGGCACCTTGACCAATTGCGTCTGCTCCCTGACTAGCTGCGTCCGCACCCTTAGGGGGGCCACGACACGGATGCATCGCACCCCTAAGTCTGCGCGGGCATGCCTCCCCATACTTAAGGGGAGGTTTGCGCCCTCACTCTTCACCTCACTTCCCCTTCTTCCTCCACTTCTCACAAGCTAGTTGGTTGGGAATTGGTGGAGTCTACAGACTCACACCAACTCATGTCTGTTTAACAAACTTAACTAACTATTATTGTAATTATAATACTAGTCTCAGTACGGCAATACCAAGGGCACAGCAGAAGGAAGAGAAAGACAAAGGCTGATACTGGAAGGGCCGGATACAACGCAAGAGAATGCACGTCCTCAGAAATCCGGCGAAGGTTGCTTTTGGAGGCTAGAACAAAATACTCAATCCATGGATTGGAGAGATTTGCAACGACTACGTTGACTGGTGCCACATTGACAAGGTTTTCCCAGAAGAACGTCATCATAACAACCGTAAATCAAATAAAGCAATCTTGCAGTACTGCACCGACAATGCTTTCAAAGAACATTGTATAGAAGTTTTTCGATTTCTGTACAATACAGTGATTCTGACTCGCAACAAAGTGTCACTATTAATTTGCAAAGGTGTGTGGGCAGAGTTGAAGTTGAACAAATGCATGGACTGGTCAATAGGGAATAGCATTGGTGACAAAATGCACATTCCACTACTTCAAGATGGATTTATATTAAGAGAGGTGAGGAAGTTCCCAAATGGGGGGTTGAAGGATAATGGACCACTAAGAGTGACAAAAGGCAAGGTGATAGTTGACTTTGACTCTCCACCTAACAACGACTCCAATGGGACTTGCAGTCCACTGCATCCCAGAAGCATCAAGGCATTCAATCGCACCAAGAAACAGAGAATACAGAGAGCAAAGTTGCACGTGGCATTATATGGTCTACTGCTAGAGCTAGAAGGGCTAGGTGGCATGGCAAACACAGTGGACAACAAATATGGCGTTGATTTGGACATGGAGTCTGAATCTAGCAGTGAAGGGGATGAACCACCTAGGCCTAACATGGACATGGCTGCCGTGAGTATTTGTCTCTCTCAAACATTTAATAGAGAAGAAGGAATGCAAGCATTACGCGAGGAAAATGCAGAGTTGCGAAGAGTTGATGAGCAAAAGAGCAGCACAATTTTGAGCCTTCAAGGTGATATTGCATCACTTCAAATGCAATTACAAGAAGCAACCACCTTGGTCGAGGCTCTACATTTGTCACAGAATATCAAGCCTACACCACAAACAATTTCAGAAGAGGTGGCAAAGAAAACAAAGGAATTGGCTATGGAGCGGATGAAGAACATCAAATTGAAAGGCAAGTACACCGCGCTTGAAGATCATGCTAATGCCAACACTACAGCTCTTGTACAGCAATATTTCTATTGCAAATTGGCATGCCTTTAATACATGGACGGCCATCATTAAATTGCAAAAGAAATCAAGAGTATTAGCAAAGAATACATGAAGAGCATGCCACCATGTAGCCTTTAAATGACCTTGTGGCCAACTAAGGATGACATGTTCAACGTGGACAAATTGCCAACAAAGGAAGTGGGCCCCATTGCTGACATTGTCAGGATTGTGGATTGGGAGAAATACGGTTGGGATTACAAGACTAGACTGTCTGCGCGCCAATTCAACAAGCACAAATTGTGGCCAAATCCTTAGATGTTTCTTGAAGACAACACACGGTGTGGAATTTGCTATGTGGGATTTGGCTCGGAAGGAGGGTGGCAGGTGGGAACATGCCATCACATGTACCATCCAACTTGTCTAATTAATCTGATGGTTGTTTGACGGCGATGTGTAATATGCAAAGCGCCATTTCACCATTGACTTTACCATCAGTTCAATTTAGATCACTTCATGCCGCTGAACTTTGAGTTCAATGAACTCATGTGTTTGGAAGCTCTCAATAAATGGGGAACTGATGTACTATAGAGTTGGCGCTTGAACAATTTCTTGCATAGAAAAAACATCAGGAGTATGCAGCATGGGTGGGAGAAAATACCAAAAGATATTGTCAAGATTTGTGAGAAGCTCGTTCCAACAACCAGACGGAAGACGTTCGAGAAAAGGCAATTCTTTTATCAATGCTTTGGGGGCTATCTCAACCAAGATCAGAATCGGTTCTTGTTTGGATTTCCATCGTATAAAAGGTACTATACACATGACGGTGAGCTAGTGATTAGACCTAGCACAAGGACGGAGGGATATGGAACTTATTGCAACACGGATGAGGTTACAGTCCAAACGCCCTTTTATAAATTGTGGTTGCACATGAAGGAGTGGACTAACAAGTATCAGAAATTAGCCATTGACATCTTGATAGAAGAGTAATTATCGCACGTTGTAGAACTAATGAAGAAAATGTTCTACTCCGACTATTTGAAGGATGCAATGTTTGAAGGGCAACCACTACGAGAAGAGCGGGAGTAGACTAAAATATTATTCCACGCTTCAAGAGACAAAGTGGGCAAATTCCATCCAACGAGGGGCCTAAATAATGACAAAACTGGCCCAAGTGGAACACAGCACAAGCGAGAGGGATCAAGTGACAATGAAGGAATACCAAGCGAGACTGAAGGGCAGCCGTTGTTCATTGGCTACGAATCTGATGAGCCAAATATGTAGCATTTTCATCTACCCCACTTACTATCTAGAATTACTCTTAGGTAGTACAAATCTTGGGCATTTCTAGAAAAGTATAATGAGTTTTGTATATCACTTCAAGTACTTTTAGAAGGATCCTGCAGATTTTGATATCATGGTAAATTTGGAAATGTTAATATTTCAATTACTATGTGTATTTTTCATTTTGAACTTCAAGACAAGTCTTCAAATACATATTGGAATATGTGTTATTCAAGTGCACCTTCAAAAGCATTATACTTCTTCAATGTATGCATTCTTTGTTCAATGAAGCTAAATCAAAAGAAAAAATATGTGAGTCCGTGGGCACGCCCTACCCTCCGTGCGCGCCCCTCTCCACCGTGCGCGCCCTCCACTACGCGCCCCTCCCCGCAGTGTGCACCCTCCATTGCGCGTACCCCCATTGCACAAGCCCCCCCTCCCCCCCGTGCATGCTTTCCACCACACGCCCCTCCCCGCGGTGCACGCCCCCCATTGCGCGCTCCCGTTTTTGCCGTTTGCGCCCCTCCCCTCCGTGCGCCGACCGTCCGCACCCGACCCACCGTCGACCTGCTTGCGCCTAGCTCCACGTTGGCACAAATCCCAGTGGTCGTCGCCCCAACTGAATACGCCCTCACCTGCTCTGCATTGGCGCCCGGCAATGGCGAGTTGGCACCCTGCCTACCTTCCAGCCTGCCACTGTGTACCCCTTCTTGCTTGCCAACGTGTATTAAGGTAAGTCCACGTACTTCTTTTACCCTTCTTCCATAGTCAATTGTAAGTTGACCACATCGAACGGACATGGGCTTCCATTGGACACATTGAGCGCACAGGTGGGCAGGTAGACGGGCAGTCCAAAGTAACAACCATGAAGGTAACTTCTAAACCCTATACGGCCATTTCAACTTTCATCTCCAAAACTCTGTGTGTATTAACAATTTTCATCCGCTTCCTTTATCAACATGTGTCCTCAACTTTCATTCATTTATAGTAGCAATACGTGTCCTCTGTTATAATACTAGTTCAAAGCTATAGAATAGCTGGCATTGTAAGGCGCATTGGATCCTGCAATTGCTTGGATACTCGGTAGTAATTCAATACAAAATAAATTCCAGAGTATAAGTATTAAACTCATTAAATTTTTTAATGTATATTTGCAAGGCTATTGTATAAATAAACAAAAACTAAAATTTATTGATAAATTCTATCCTTCATTATTTATCAAGACTCCACGGCAATTACAACAATGCTAACTTATTTTCAAGTCATGTCAAAAATTTAGGACCAAGACAAGTAAAATAATCCTTCGTTTGATTGCACGTGTACCTAAAAAAAATAAGAAGTACATCCCCTAAGCCTATGTGCTGCATTCTATTGGACAAACTTCGAATAACAAATGTACAACAATAGAGGGCACATGTTCCCATCGTTCACCGTGTTTTTCAACACAAATTATACTCTTCTACTATTTTTTATATTACCATATGTATTACCAAGGCTTCTACTAGCTCTTCTTTGTCTTTGGTTTCTTTTGTTGAAATTGTGTATATGTCATCGCATAATGGCTCATAATGGTAGACATTTTTTAAATAATACTAAACTTAAGAAACAAAACGCATAGAACATATAGAACAATTTACAAGGAATAGCTGGGGTATATAAGGAAAATAAAGGATTGTAAATAATATATGGTAGCTTAAAATGAGACCCTGGAAGAATTATAAGTACTAATGCGGTGCACTTAATCACTAACATTTATTTTTATTTTAAAAAATAACATGTCTTATAATCTTTTTGACAAGGTAAATAGCCCCCATTTAAACATGTCATTATTGCAGGTGTATGCAAAATGTATGCGGGAGTGATTTCCTTGAAAAATCATTGTGATAAGGACGTTACTTCAAAACCTTCTGTTTTCTTTTACTTTTGACTTTAGAATATTGTTTACTTTAGATTTTTTTTTACTTTATATCAGAGTATATATAGAGGTCAATGCTAAAGTGTTATTCAAACTCAACAATACATCTTTTGGAGCCATCGCTCACCTCCTTTTATTATTTGTTTCTCATCTTTGAATCTAAATTCATTTCTAATTCTTATCAAGTATTTTTATATTTTTGTGTCTGTGACGGTTTGTTGAGTCTTATTGCACTTGAATATCATGGTCCTTGTTAGAGGTTGCGGTTTATTCCCTCTAAACCAATATTTTATTTTATATTATATATTCCGTTATTTTTTGTTTCCTAGTATGGCTGAATCTTAGAATTTTGTCATGCTCAAATTTGTTGAGTCTAAATTGGAGGCCATCTTCAATGCTATCACCACGTTGTCAAATCAAAATACAACGATTAAAGGAGTTATTAGTGGTCTTCAACAGGGCCAACCTTTTGCCAATTTGGAGAGAGGAGCTTCATTTGTGGTTTGACAAGATCTACCGCCACTACTACAATAAAAAAAACTTCATGTTAGTCTTCCTGAGAAATTTGATGGCACGCGCTGTAAGTTTTAAGGATTTGCCAATCAGATTTGTTTGATAATTGTCTTACAATCAGGACGCTATCCAACACAAGAATCACAAGTTAAATTAGTTGGAACTTTACATACATGACAAACTTTATTATGGTTTGTTCCTTTGTTTGAGAAATACTCATATATATTGAGCAGCTTTAACATTTTTTTTGATGCATTTGCAGAAAAGCTCAATGAACATGATAAGGTTCATTAGGCAACAATAAAAATTTAATTTTTATGACAAAAGACACATTTTGTATCAGTTTACGCCTCAGACTTTTGACACCTTGCGTACAATATCAATTAGAATGAAGCCGCTCTTATGAGCTAATTCTATTAGAGATTGATAGGTTCTCTAAAATATTTACTTTTATCACTTTCTGATCCGCAAACGTTGAATGAGACAATTAGTCAAGCCGTTAAGTGCGATAACTGGCTTTTTTAACATTGCCAATACCAAATTTCAGCAAAAGAGCAAATAACTTGTCCTACCTCATTTATATCAACAAGTAGTCCAATTTAGCATTCAGAGACTACAAACATACAAATCAACGTAATACGTATCAAGCATCTCATTCCGGAAGAGAAAATACGTCGCATGGAGGAAGGACTATGCTTGTATTGTGACAAAGGAGGCTATAGAGTCTTCGACTTCCCAAAGAAACCAAATCAATGTATTGTCAAAACTAGAACTGCCATCGTTCAAAAAAATAAAGATACACAGCCACAACAAGAACCGTACGACTAAATAGTACAATTTCACAACAATATTTAGGTTCTTCCATTTCAACACAACCTGCCTCTTGTTTTATCATTTTTTTATCTGTTTGTCATCAAAAACTTAAAACTACTACTCTATTAGATTTAAACGTATTTGTTTGTTTTTTAGATGAAGAAATTGTCAAGAGTCACAAACTCCCTCTAGTTCTGAAATCTCAACCCATCCATGTAAAAGTAATAGACAAACAATATTTGTCTTTTGGCATTATCACATACAAAACAATGCTTTAGAGGTGATATTTGAAGGCCATAATAATCAGACTATCTTCAATGTCATCAAAATCCCATTAAATCTTGTTATTCCTAGTCTTTTGTGATTAGAAAAGTACAATCCATCAACAGACTAGAGGTAACAAAAGATAATGTTATAGCACAAGAAAGTACTTATCCTCTTGTTGGCTTTAAAATTGACTTAAAATATCAAGAAGTGACTCATTTATTGTTCCACAGGGATTTAGTTTGTAGATCATAAAGATTAACCGAAACATAATGAATAAATCATATTTATGATTTGCAAACACATACACATAAGAAAAGTAACCAGAAGTTTTTTACTTAAATGGTCTAACTCCTAATTATATCATCATGTTCACACAAACGATTCGGAATCCAAGAAAGAGTGTCCAAGCCCTATACTTCTTCCGAATCTAGTTGCAAAACAAATTACAAGGTACCAACTCAATCACAACATCTGAGTTAATTTGCCAAAAAATAGATTCCATGAAAAATTATCAAGTTTACTAAAGTTGGTCTAAATTTAAAATATTTTTTAGAATTCTTTTGGAAATATTTGTTTGAATCTAAGACGTGCATATGGATGTCTCCAACATATCCATGCAATCAAATCTCAAAAATTCATCACCAATGTTTTTTAATCAACTTTCTTGATTTTGACACAAAACAATTTACCAAAAATAGGGTTTTGGTTTTTAGTAACTGAAATTTGGTAGACTTGATCATGATTGCATGAGGATCACACACAAAAAATCTGAGGATAAAATGCCACTTATATATAGTAGAAATATTGAAAATAATTTGGCGTCTAAGCAAACATTGAGACAATTTTGGTAGTTGCTGTAGTTCTAAAAGTATTGTCACATTTTGATCTTCTCATTTTATTGTTTCCTTTTTAGAGCCATTTTTAGTATTAATATATAACTTGCATTCACCTTTAGTAAAATTGTCAAAAACTAAATTTTATATATATTAAAAAATAAAAATAAAAGATATCTAAATCTAGTTGCACATGGTTGTATTCACATTTATTAAAACAACTACATCATGAATTTTCCAAAAAAAATGCAATTAAAATTTACATTTATATGATAAAAAAAATTGAAACATTTGAACTAAGTGTTAAATAAAAAAAATCTCCCATCTCAAATCTTAATAAAATTGTAAAACAATAGAAGAAAAAATAATCTCAAAGTACTATCATATCAAATGGAATGTTAAAGTTCAATATTTCTAAGTTCATCAAAGTTGCTGAGATAGCTAGCGTGCAAATGCTTGGTTTTGCAAAAGACAAAAGAACATTTTCTATACTTAATTTCATCAAGACTCAACTTCGAAACCGCCTCACAATACACTTAGAGTTTGTTCTTGCAGTGTTTGCGCAAAAGTTCTACACAATTGATAGCTTCTCATATCTTGCAATGTATACAACACACAAATCTGGTCGTCATTGTTGTGGAGTGTGAACATTATAGTGTAGGAACGGAAGTAGTAGTGATTAGTAGTAAGCAATAGTATTATTTCATATTAAGAGAGCATGCATGTTACAGTATTGAATTTTGTGACACAAACTCAATTATTGTGCTCTTGTGTACATTAACGAGCCCTTTTGATGTACAATTCAACATAGATTTGTGAAACTTAATTGAAATAGGCTACATTTTATTGACTTGTAAATGTAAATGTTCATTTTTGCTTATGAAATGATAAAAAAACATTGAAGAGACCGGTAAGTATCATTGTAATTTTGGTTTCTAATTCTTTTTGCATCCTCATTTCTTGTTAGATATGTCAAAATTTTCATCATATGTAGAACACCATATTAGGTAAATTGGGAAAGAGGGTACATTTTGGGACTTCTACCGGTTGTACATGATCATGTACAACTGAACTCAGCATTTTTTTTTGTACACGTGCACTCACTTGAGAGGAAGAATTTGCAAGGGCAAAATTTTAGTGGCTCAGACTGAATTTGATACCTTCAAGTCTGATTTTGGGTGACTTCTCTAGATGCAGGTGACGTACAAATTGGGACCCCTTTTTCCCAATTTACCTAATATGGTGTTGTAGGCTAACTTGAACATTGGAGCTTTCTTCTTGCAAGGGCTTTCTCTTGTGTATAAGTTTTTTTTGCCTACGCCAATCTTCAAGGATTTTGCTTTAAGAAGTCCATTTAAATGTTTTGGGAATAAGTAGATCTTTAGGCACATTTGATGAATCAATGTTTTCATTTAAGGTATATCTTTTCATGTTTCTTGATCATTCAAAATGCTTTGAGGAAAATAACGTATTCAACCAATAGAAACCAAAATTGTTGGAAGTTTTACAATTGTCTATTGGCTTTTTAGTAGACTCTTTGTTTAAATTTTCACACTTACAAGGTATACTTGTACCCCTTTCTCACTAGTGAAAGAATAATCTATTTCTTGTAGAAGCTGCTATGAGATTCACGTTGACTTAGTTTGAGTGTTGGCAAGGTTTTGAAAATGCATTGCAATGTGTTCAAACCCATATGCAACCTCTCTTGCTCTTTGCCAAACCAAGAAAGAATTTGTTTGCCGTGTTGCACAAGCGATGCATAAAAGTATTGCAAGAGAAACAAGACTAAAGTGAGATTTCTTATTTATTATATGATTATTTATTCATTTGTTTATAAGCCTGCATGATCTTCATGCTAAATTGAGCAATTTAGATTCATGAATTGATTCTTTGTTTTGATGTAGCTTAATAGGAATTGACCATGTGAATACTCCAAATGATACATGGCAATTTTCTAGCTCTAAACCACATGATTGCATCTACAAATGCTCTATTAGATTGTTTCAACATGAATGGACATAATTGGGTTTTTTGACCTATATAAGCCTGGGAGGAAATGACCAAGGGTGATTATGATTTGTGGAGAGTTTGGCTACCTCAAGTAATTTTGACACCCAACTAGTTTACTCAGCGTTTTGATTGATTCTCTCTTGTTGTTGCATCTTGTGATTCAAGCACTAATCCAATTTTAACTCATGTGATTGAATGAATTACATTAGCACAAATATACCTAGCATTATTTGTATCAAGGAATTTGCTTCAAAAAGCTTGTATGAATGTTCTACGTAGTATTGTGATTTGCATCAAAGACTCATTTGAGGTAAGTCTTTTCATGTTTCTCAATTTCTTGTTTTGGAGACACTTTGAGAAAACTTAAAGGCTTGCATTATCAAATGCTATAATTGAGCAAATTTTACAGTAACAGATGTGACAAAATCATCAAAATATGGAGTCATGCTATTACTACAAAGAGTGCCTTGCTTTAGAAGTGAAATTTTGCCAAGGTGACACAATGCTTTTATATTTGATGCATCCTCAAAGCTCATTGGAAAAGGTATAAGAATTATTCTATAACATAATATTTCTCTTTAGGATTTTTTCTAAGAGTTAATATTTATTGTGTCTTTGCTTTTCTTCATTGCAATCAAGTTTTGAGAGCAAGCTTAGATATTGAGCAAGACTTTCTTCTCTATTTTAAAGGTTGCATTTTGTTATCATTTTGAACAAATGCTAATGTATACTTTTGTGTTTATGGTTTGAATCAAGTCAAAATTTTCTTGAGAACAAAACGCCATTATTGGTTTTCTCTTTGTGCGCAAACTTTGCCTTTCAATTATAGGGAGTATGGTAGCTATCTAGTAATCAAAGGCAAAACTTGTTTGCTACAAAGTGGATAGACAACCTTGCTAAGTCTTGACCTGCAAAAGCATTGCTAAGTTTTGACCTATAGAAGCCATATCATTTTTTTAAACTCCAGGGAGAGCATTGAGATTGAAATTGATAATAGTAGGACTTGACATAACACCATATTGGGTAAATTGGGAAAAAGGGTACATTTTGGGACTTTTGCAGGTTGTACATGATCATGCACAACTGAGCTCAACATTTTTTTTTTGTACACGTGCCCTCACCTAAAAGGAGGAATTTGCAAGGGCAAAATTTTAGTGGCTCATACTAAATCTAATACCTTCAAATTTGGTTTTGGGTGACTTCTCTGGATGCAGGTGACGTACAAATTGGGACCCTTTTTTCCCAATTTACCTAATATGGTGTTACATGTAAAATTTGTATGTTTTAACTAAATAATTTAGACCCAACAATGATATCATGAACTTGCCAATTGATACTTTTGAAGGCACATCAATGGTAGACATGTAATTCTAAGGAATGGTGCCCATATTGCCAATACTTGAACAAATTTGTTGGTCACATCGCCTGTTCCATCAAGGCAAGCTGATAATGCATTGCCACATTTCATTAACTTAGTGGCAAAGAATGCCAAAAACTAATACATCTAAATTTTGATCATGACCACATACATTGTTGGAAAATATACTATATTAACTCCTTACTTATATAACACAAAACCATTTGAAACCAATATTCTATCCAGATTTCTTTTTGAATGAAACATGCTTCTTGAAGTGTTTTCCCAAAATAGCCACCTTAGTGATTTACCATCAAAAATCATCGCCAGTGCTCTCCTAACTTGATATCCTCTAAAAAAACCCTTGTTAGTACCGTGAGATATCCGGGCAGACCGGGCTGGTATCAGTAAGGGTGTAAGTGAGAATACAAATACAGGTATGCGAAGAGGACGTCTTCGTCAGATGAACTGGCATGCCGGTTCCGCGGCGACTGTTTCGCCTAGAATCGGGAGCCTGGGATGCCCGGTTCTGCGGCGGAATTGCTCTCCGTCTACGCTGTGCTGGTGTTTTTGGACACAAACGGACGAGCTTCCGTGTTCTTCCGTCTGCTTCTCTCCGCCCTCGCTGGCTTGTTCGGTTCCTAGACAAGCTCCATCGCAGCTTTTGCATACTCGGATCCGCGCACTTGGAAGCGAGCCTTCTGGTCTGATCTGAGGTGCTCGACCTTCTTTTCCTGTTCGCTTCTGAGGCCGTCGTGGTTGGGGTGTCGTTTTAGAACTTGGCGTCGATCTTCGGCGTTCATTGTGCTTTAGTAAGTCCCTCGTGACTGAATGTGTTGTGCGGGGGCGAGGGCGTGAGTACGTTTGCGCTTTTGTATGTAGGATTTGGACTCCGGGTGTGGATTGTGGCACATTTAGCTCATTCTGCTGTTTGGATCTGGTTTTTGGTTAGGTTTTCTTTTTAGGTTCTGTTTTGTTTTTTTGGTTAGGTGTTGTTCTTATGGCTGGAAATGATGCTTTGGATGGTTAGGTTATTCCGAAGTGAGAATCCAAGGTGAGTAGGGCGGGCCATACAATGGCGCACAAGGCGGACGACGAGTATGACTATCTGTTCAAAGTAGTGTTGATAGGCGATTCTGGCGTGGGGAAGTCCAATCTTCTTTCCAGATTTACGCGCAATGAGTTTTGCCTGGAGTCGAAATCGACAATCGGCGTGGAGTTTGCCACACGTTCCATTCAGGTATTTATTTTCGACGCCATT
Organism: Ulota crispa; assembly: GCA_963920765.1. Lineage (NCBI taxonomy): Eukaryota > Viridiplantae > Streptophyta > Bryopsida > Orthotrichales > Orthotrichaceae > Ulota > Ulota crispa. Next base: position 23,849,739 of record OY987244.1, on the reverse strand, counting down.
TGTTCATTTTACGATTCTTGGTTGGGGTTTGCGCATTAGAACCATTGGCTCACGTTTTTGCAGCTAAAGAACGGTAACCACGTCAGCCATAGCTTGCTTCGTTTACGATCGTGACTCCAGGGTGTTCAATCTGGTCTTTCATGTCACAGAGAGACTGAGAATGCCTACAGTACGGTATAATATTTTCTTCCCAGTTGTTTATATGTGTGAAATGGGACATTGGAACATGTTCTCACATAAACCATGTTTTGATCCTTCAACCTCGTGTGTTGAAGAAACCGCTGAGCTCTCGCTGTGGTAAGCAAGGCAGGAGCTGAAACGTCCGTCAGCTGTACTGTACTGTCCTTTTGGAAACAATTTTACGGCGGGGTCGCAGTGTGCTATGCTATGCCAGCGTGCAGTGCGCTCTGTACTCACATCCTTTTTAGGGTTTTACCTACACGTGCCATTTACATGCTCGGTGCACGCTGCGATGGTAGATTCTATTCAGATGCTATGTAGACTACGAATTGTACACAGATTAACGATGTCAGCATAGTTCAGGATCAAAGTTGTATCACTGGAAGTACGGTGTCGTTGTTGTTTCGGCGTTGAAACTTCTGATTTGAAACGTTCTTATAAAAATGTCAGGTTGACGGGAAGACGATCAAAGCGCAAATCTGGGACACGGCAGGGCAAGAGAGGTACAGAGCAATCACAAGTGCGTATTACAGAGGAGCGGTGGGGGCGTTGCTAGTGTACGACATCACGAAACATGTCACGTACGAGAATGTGGAGAGGTGGTTGAAGGAGCTGAGGGATCATGCGGATTCCAACATCGTGATCATGCTGGTGGGGAACAAGTCCGATCTGAAGCATCTTCGTGGTGTGTCCACGGATGACGCCCAAGCATTTGCAGAGAAAGAAGGGCTGTCCTTCATCGAAACCTCAGCCTTGGAATCAACGAACGTGGAAAAGGCGTTCCAGAGGATCTTGACAGAGATTTATCGGATCGTGAGCAAGAAGGCGTTGGCTTCCGAGGAGAACACCACCGAAGGCCCTGGGCAGGGAACCAACATCGTCCCTCTGGATAGCAATGCTCCGGATCTGAAGAAAAAGGGGTGTTGTTCCTCTGCTGCCTAGGCCTGGATGACCAGGATTTGAGGTCGGCATTTAGGGTTGTGTTAAAGATAAGTTTTTGCTCTGGCCCCGGTAGGTGTGATTGGCACATCAGAAGTACGCGATTTATTCTTTTTGTTGACAGGAACTGTAATTGTCATGTCATTGGGTGCGGTGGCTCTGACAGCGGTAGGTTGATTGATTGCCGCTTTTGTATTAGTTTCTCTTCTTAGATCAGAGTAGGTTAGAAGGAAGTTTTATGAACATTATGTGCTGCTGAGGATGTTTCTCACTGTTTTGATGGGTAGTTTGACAAAGCCCGTCTGATCTAATATAAGACGTCGTCCGTATTCATAGGCTAATTACATATATTTCCTCTTTATCAAATACGGGTGGGGTGTTATCCTGTGATGATGTTCAGTTTGGTACACTTGAGTTTGGATTTGTGCTGGTTCCGAGGGTTTTTAGTATCCAATCCTTCTGGAATTGGATGTGGAAAACTGGTAATTTGGTATTGTCTCACTTTTAGCCGTGGACCCTTTCTATGTCTAACTTTTGTGCTGTGCACTGTGTCCAGTAGACATTGATTTCGGGATTCTGTCTCTCGGGGTTTGGAGTGTTGGATCTGAGTAGTGAGTAGGTGGTGTTTCTACCAAAATAGAATTTAGGCCAATAAGTTACATACTTTGTTCTGGGCTTCTGGTGTCTGGGAAAGGTAGTAACTGATAAATTAACTAGTGCTTTGAGGGTCGAGGACTCGAGGTGAGCTGACCCCCTCATTGCTCCCCGCCTGGATGATTGGGGCCGGAAGCTCGGTCAACCACTTTATGAGTTTGTGGGGGCAAGCTCTGCTTTTTCACACTTGGAAAATTCTCAGAGTTGTAAGAATTTACCATCCGTTTCTCAGAGTTTGGGAATTTACCATCACGAGATTGAATTTAGGGAGGCAATGAGGTGGTCAGTTCACCTTAGCTTTGTTTTCTTTTCTGCACATTCAGGGTGGAGATGTTTTGTAATTATACTGACACATGTGAAACTAAAATTTTGTCCTTGTTTTGGAGTTGGTCAATTTGATTCTCTTCAGAAGCTGCTAGACTAAAGGCCCATTCGCACTTGACATTTACAAGAAGCGGTCTGAAAAAATAAAACTTCACCCTGTAGCGAGGAAAGGGGGCTCATTTAGGGTAGGGCTAACTTTGGAGGTACAAAAAATTCCGGACCTCCTATAACAGCGTGGTGTTCACATATCTAGGTTTATATAAAAATTTGGTTTCCAAAGAAAGTGCCAGCAAGGCAAATTTCATCATGATCACAAGAGGGGTTTCCATCATATAGTACTGCTCTTTCCAAGTAGTGTCATGTCACCTTGTTTTGCCTTGTTGCAATGTACGTAGCACTTCAATGTTGTGCTTCAATGAGTTTGAGTTCCGGTAGACATGTTTTACAACATCAAACTAGGGTTAACCCCTAAAGGCCCACTGTCCCCTCCAGGGACAAATGGATCTCAAGCATGTACCTATGACTGAACCAATTTTTATATGTTTTTTGAAATTTTTGAGAATGGTGGGAATTCAAAGATGTATGTGCACATTTTTTTTCTTCTTCATTTCGACATTTATTGAAGAAGTTATGCATGAATATTTGAACAATGGGGGAGGGCACACAATATGGATAGCCCAAAAAAAATCTTTAAAATTTGTGTTTTTTAAAAATAAATATCTGAAATTGGCTCTTTAGATGTTTATGTATGTGGGAAGCTTTGAATCATTCAATTTCAATTGATGAGGTGAGAAGTTTTAGTTTGTTGGTAGATATGGGAATCCTAAACCTCCATTCCTTTTGCCCCTTGTGAAGTTTGGTGATTTGGTTTTTTTCTTTGATCTTTTTTTTTCCAAATTGTAGTAGACTAAGATTCCTTGGTTTTCACCATTTGGATCAAAGTAATTCACTTTTTTCAATTTTACATATATCCTCCAATTTTGCCTAGTGTGTATGCAAATTTAATGGCCTTACGGCATTGCAAGATTTTACAAAGTGATTTACATCTCCAATTCATTTGAAAATTCTCCCACACTTACGTAACTTGGTCTTCTACATGGAACAAATAAACCTTAGTTTTGCGTAGAGCAATTTTTTTGATATAAGAGCGGTCAAAGGCTTTTGAAATTTTTGGGCAATAGGGAAAAAAACTTATTTTTTTCACTTGAGATGTCAATATCTCACTCCTCTATATTTAGAATGAGATGATTTTTTTTCCACAAGTATCTCCCATAGTCTAGGGTAGGATCCTATGGTTGGATTTTAAAATAAAAATAATTTTCTTATTTTTCTACTCATTCCCCCAAAAGTAGCAGTTTTTTGTAACTTTCATAGAAAAAAGGGCTTGGGCCTTAGGGGTTAATAGCCTACTCACCACACGTTTGTTTCAATTTTTGTTGCTTGAGAATTAACAGAGGAGCAAACTTTAAGAGCAAAATTCAAGAAAAATAGACGTACTTGAGCAAGTGAGGATGTTTTTCCAATGCCAAAGAGCTTGTAAAACAGCGTTATTTAGTAACTGAGGTCTTGAGCAGACATTAGTAAACATTGAAGATAAGATCTCCCTATTCTCTGAAATCTCCATTTTTGTGAGGAATTGCATATACAAAAAACCTGCACACTCTCCTCAAAGTCCGGCAAAACTATCGAGGTCTTTGCAATTACCATTGCTTTTTTCTTCATGCCAGCAAGGATGCCAACTAGGTTTGGAGCAAATACCAGCTGTTGGTGGGAACAAGCGCAGATAAAGACCCATAAAGCACTGGTTCTTTCAAATACGTAAGTGCAAGTGCAAATGGACCTTAAGTGAGGGACATTGAATTTAAACTTGAATTTAAGATTTCCAAACTCAATTAGTGAATGGTAAAGTTTCAAACCCTGGCTAATTTTGAAATGTGAAAAAACTAGGCTTTTTCCCTAGCTCCACAAACTCATAAGTAGTTGACCAAGCTCTTTGACCAAGCTCTTAGTTCCATTCATCTAAGGTGAGGGCAATGAGAGGGTCAATTCTTCCTTGCCCGCTTTGAGATTGTTCTATTGATATGATGTAATGACTTAGATTTAGGAACAATACTTACATTTTTGCAAGTTTTTCTATTTTACTAATGTTCTTTTTGCCATCTTTACATGAATTGATTTAGAACCTTTTATAAAAACCATGAAACACTCAATAATCAAATTAGTTGCACAATTGAAAATGGACAAAATTACTTTCTGAGTATATTTAAATGCATTTCATCCATTTCACACACCTACTATAAGTATTTGTGCATTAGACACTTACCATGTACATGTTAGTGTAATGCGGATGGTTAAATTTTGTTGCTTGTTCTTATGTGCAAGTTTAAGGACATAGTGGAATAAGTTTGTCTCTAATAGAAATAAAGGCTCAGTTGCTTGCAAAAGTTTGTTATCCTCCAAAGGTTTTAGACTACGTTTTCACTAAAAGTGCTACAAAACAACCATTTCTACAAGTACCAAATTTTTTGAAAAAAACATTTTTGGACAAATGTAACCATAAGATCTTATAGTACACTAATTTCAAAAGATGTGAAGAAAAATTTAGAAACTTCCTCTATGTAGATTGTAAGAGATTGAGTTTGAATTGACAAAAAGCCATTTTTTGTCCTTGCAAAAACCCGGGTAGCTACACTTCATAAGGTCACACTTGTATGAAAAATATTCCAAAATGGTTGTAACTCTTTGAGTTTTTTCTTCAAGGCAAGTTGGACACATTATTGAAAAAACGTAGATCATTTGAAATTGTACTACACATAGGAAAAAATAGTAAATAAAAAGTAGCAAATGAATCAAAACACTAAATTGTTAAGAATCTATTTATGGAAATGAAAAACGCCAATCCCAATGGTTGTAATGTTGCAATAAAAAATTTACATCGTCGGGTATTATTATATTTTCCAAAAATTTGAAAATTGAGTAAAATAAAAGACTTTAAAGTTTATTTTAGAGTAGAGAATTCATAACTGTCTGCAAACAAAATTCCTCATAACTTTCATGTGGAATTTAGAAAACCAATTTCAAAATTCTATTCTTAAAAAGTGATTTTTTAAAAGTTACCTTGGCTGCCCGGAGTTCAAAGAAAACTACATATCATGCAATAATTTTTGAACCAAGTAGTCAAGAGTTATGAAAATTGTTGAGCCTTAAAACTACTCTTTGGACACATCATGTGTAAAGATTTCAAAGAAAAGAAATGAAAACTCCATTTTTAGTGAGCTACCTAAAATTACTATGTTGCCAAAAAAAAACAGAATTTGATCCTTTAGGGGTTAATCTTCTTTTATCATTCACATAGTGCCCTTTGAAAATATACTACCACATTCTCATATTAGTAAAATCTGTGATTTGCGGAATTTTAGATAATATGGTTAGATCTTTAGTTTATATTAAAAATGTTTGAAAATAAATAAAAAACATGAACTAATTATTTTGGTGTCAATTTTTATAAGATTACAAACAAAGTATTGATGACCTTTTAATGGAGTTAGTTGATTGGAATCAAAAAGTGGCTTTCTTGATATGATGGTGTTAGTGATGACTTTGTGTTGCTCAAATCTACACACTTGGTTTTACAAAGCCATTTCAAACTTTTTTTTTTGAACTTTTTGGTGAGACATAGTTCCAACATATGAATTCTAAATACAAACATTATTATTTTTTGGTTTTGAAATTCCAACCATCCTTGTTTTCAAAAAAATCAAAATCATGTACGGATTCATAATTAAACAAAAATATCCTACTTTTTTTAATTTTATTGTTTCAGCAAATTGATAATGTTCCATTAACGGATACTTAGAATGTTGCTCTTTATCACTTCAGTGACAAACTCAATCTTTGAATACTCTTTTGATGAAAAGTTCAAAGAGTTCTATTGCATTTTTCATGAAGGGATCTTGATTTTCCTTCTCTATACTGAATCTCTTTGTAAAAAACTAGTCAAATCTTTCAAATTCTAGCAGGTCCTATCTCTTTTGTCGGTAAATCTCTAATGAGCACATTAATCAAAAAGGTGCCATTAGGAAATTGGACTCTCACCCCAATTGGATTTTCTAAATCCCTATATATTTCTTTAACTTTTCTAATCAAATTGTCCTCGATCAGTCCGCAATAACTTCCCTTGTTTTGCCCACAATGGCTTTCAAAAAGGAGCTACAACTAAATTTTCCTCTGCAATTCTAGGGCTAATTTTGTTTGGCCCATGGTTAAAAAATGGGAAAATATCAAAATTGAGCCTGTCAATTGGCCGTATTTCAAAAACAAGCCTGACAGTTTCAATATATCAAATATAGGCCTCATCTGGTCCAGGTCCAGGAAATGTTTGAGTTTTTGCAATTGATTTTCTTTGATTCCCAAACCGGTTTATCAAGGCATTTTTTCTGTTATTTTCTCTATTTCTTGCCATAAATATTGAAAGATTAAATTTTCAACTAGTTTTTAGCCAATGTTTACAAATGCAAATGGTTTTTTCATTTCAACCGGCTAGCTTGGAACTAGCCGCCGGTTCTTTCAGGATGTCTCATCATATATAAAAAGTAGGCTTTGCAACTAAGGTGACCAAACTTTTGTGCATGTTTATTTATGGGAATTGATATGAGCACACCTGGAGTTTGATATATGCACACAAGGAGAGGGGTAATTTGAAATATTTATCATGAAAAACTAAATTTGAAAGAATTGAATTTAGATTTGGATTTAGAGACCTTGATTTAGTCTAGAACCACAATGGAGGTTACACTTGAACTATGCCCAATGGAAATGCTTAACATTTTTTACAAACTAAAGTAAAAGTAATAATTTGCCCCTAGCTAAACTTTTCCATTGGATGTAGTTCAAGTGTAACCTCCATTGTGGTTCTAGACTAAATCAAGGTCTCTAAATCCAAATCTAAATTCAATTCTTTCAAATTTAGTTTTTCATGATAAATATTTCAAATTACCCCTCTCCTTGTGTGCATATATCAAACTCCAGGTGTGCTCATATCAATTCCCATAAATAAACATGCACAAAAGTTTGGTCACCTTAGTTGCAAAGCCTACTTTTTATATATGATGAGACATCCTGAAAGAACCGGCGGCTAGTTCCAAGCTAGCTGGTTGAAATGAAAAAACCATTTGCATTTGTAAACATTGGCTAAAAAACTAGTTGAAAATTTAATCTTTCAATATTTATGGCAAGAAATAGAGAAAATAACAGAAAAAATGCCTTGATAAACCAGTTTGGGAATCAAAGAAAATCAACTGCAAAAACTCAAACATTTCCTGGACCTGGACCAGATGAGGCCTATATTTGATATATTGAAATTGTCAAGCCTGTTTTTGAAATACGGCCAATTGTCAGGCGCATTTTAAATGTTTCCCCTAAAAAATTCACTTATTTTTGGAAATTTTGTCTTCTCTCCAAGAACCCCAAAATTGAGTCATTTCATTTTGGTGAAGCACCTAAGGGCAAGATAGGAGGGGGTGTCCTAGATTTGCCAAAGCTAAAAACTTAGAGTAATTTTGTTTTTTCACAAATACAATGGAAGGTTGTAAAGACATGTGACTTTACTTCCTGTTTGTTTGAAGAATGCGAGAGTCCATTTTGTCATGAAAGATTGTTGTAAGCTAGCTAAAGCATTGTATGTTCCAAAAAAAGAATGAATTGCACGCCAATGAGCTAGTCCTAAGAATAGGGTTGGTCCAAACATTGCATTAGTGTCATTTCCTTCATTTGTAACTCATATTTGAAAGATTTACTATGTTTGCTAGCCCAAATTTTATAGAAGATTGTGTGTACATTAAGTAAATCCCATAGTTGTTTAGTTTGTACTTAGCAATAGGTCTTTTTAACCCCTTGGAGAAATCACTCCTAGTATTTTTAAGGTATACACTTAAGTTAAGAGGGTATTTGATGTTGGCCTACTTTTCTAAAATATGAAATTTAAGATGATTGTCTTTTTATTTAGAAAGCTAGGTGGGACATATTTTCATTACCCTTTGTTGTTTTGTAAATTCATTCATTTGGTTTTCAAATGGGACTATTTTATGTATAAATTTTATTGTCTAATTTTATCCTATTTTTGTTATTTGTCAAAAAAAATTATTTCTTTCTATCACATACATGTATATGGTATACACTATGAAACCAATAACAAGCATATGAATTGAAGAACTATTGTTCAAGTGGCAATTTTTATTAACAAGTATTAAGTACTTTTTAATTCTACAACATATCTTTAAAACAATTTGACATGGAGAGCAACAAGCAACTAAAAGCACAATATGAATGTTTTCTCTTTGTTTTTATATAAAGTAAGTCAACTTTGATTATTGGCAATGTCTCCATGATAAATCTTGATGTACAAGATTTGATCTATTGTACACACAAGATTTAATCTTTTGTGTATAACAATCAGCTCATTTGACACTTGATGAATTATTACTTTATAAATTTTATAACAAAACTAAAAATAAGGTAAGATGGCACTTACTTACATAAAAAATGAATTGTTAATTACAAAGTTTAATTTTAAATTATTGTCAATACCAATTTTAACTCCTAAAAAACTATTGTTCTCTTGTGGAGACAAATGAGATTTTGGACATGTATTTACAAACAAACTATTTTGTGTGATTTTTTGAAGATTTTTTGAAAGACAGGAAATGCTTAGGCATCTAATTTTTTCATCATTCCGACATTTATTGAAGAAGTTATGCATGAATATTTGGAAAACGGGTGAGGGTAGATAGCTCAAAAACTTCTTTTGAAATTACATTTAAATAATAATAATAATTAAAATTAGTTTGTTATATTTGCACATACGTGGGAAGATTTGAATCACTCAATTTTGATTGATGAGATGAAAGTTGTGAGAAATTTTAGTGCAAGTGGGTATAGAGTCTCTTAAAACTATACCTACTCGCAAACTAAAATTTCTTATAACTTTCATCTCATCAATCGAAATTGAATGATTCAAAGCTCCTCAAGTATTTGTAAATATAAAGAATCAATTCCAAAATTTAATTTTATAGAAGGGCATTTAAAAAAAAATTGGACTACCCGCCCTCCCTTGTTTTCTAGAATTTCTTGCATAACTTTTTCAATAAATGTTAGAATGAAGAAAAAACTAGATTTTCATGCAAATCTTTGAGTTCCCTATCTTCCATAAAAAATTTAGAAAATCACACAAAGTAATTTAGCCATAGGTACCTGCCCAAATCCCATTTGTCTCCCAAAGGGACAACAAACCTTTAGCGGTTAATAATCATAAGATTTAAGTGCATGTTTACAAGTCCAAATACAAAAACTTTAAATTTGATGTTCACTATAAATTTTCACAACACCTCTTTGTCAAGGCTAAATTTTCAGTAAAAATTCCTACTATCCAATAATTTTACATACCCTAATTAATATATACTAAAAATATGTAATATTACATGAATCTTATAGTTGCCCTATATGTCTCATAATTTGTTTGTTCTATGAATTAAATGGACCCTATCTTTGAACTCACATAGTTTTTAAAACATGTGCTAGTGATTTCCCCAAGTTTACCTTCCAAAACCTTGAACATCCTTTTTTGGCAACTTAGCAATTTTAGACAACCCACCACAAATGGATTTTCATTTTTTTCTTTGAAATTTTCACACATGATGTGTCTAAGACTCTAAGAAGTAGCTGTAAGGTCCAACAACAATCACAACCTTTGACTACATGGTTCAAAAAGTTGTTGCATAATATGTAGTTTTATGTTTGCTATGCAATCTAGATAGCTCAAAAAAATTCTTTGGAAATTACACATAAAAATTAAAATAATTTTGAAATTGGTTTTTTAAAGTTATATTTACATGAAAATCTTTTATCATTAAATTTAGATTATTGAGATGGAAGTTACAAGGAATTTTAGTTTGAAGGTAGATATGGATCATCAGATAGACATGCTTGCGAAGAAGAGTTATTGAATCAAGAGAAGAATGGAAGGAAGGCTTTTACTTTGATTGTAGACAGTAAAAGTATACCATACGGGCAAGTTTAAAAAACATGGATATCTGAAGTGAATAAGTTGGCAACAAGACTGGACCCTTCATGCATGCACATCAAGAAACAAACGTATGAAGACGTGCAGACATTCAAGGACCACCTCGACAAATTTTTTGACTATGTCAGAAGGCTGAATGAAGATCATCTTAGAGGTATGATGAGGAAGGCTATAACCAAAAAAAGGTCAGCACTAATAAAACTCATCAAATCCCATGGAGAGAAACCATTGCACATTAACAATGATGTTTGGCAGCGATTGGAGAAGTTAGCAGACAGTAATGAAATAGAAGAAAAGTCTGAGCAAGGACGTTATGCTAACTCTTGCCGCAAAATGTTAAGTAGAGTAGGAGCTACAAGAATTGTTGGTGTGAGGGAGAGATTGCATTCAACATTAGGGAGGTCACTAGATCCAAATGAAATTGGTGAGGAGATGCAAAGAAACAAAGGTTTTGGAAGAAACAAAATTTACTTTTGCGTACTGTGAAGGGGCAGAGCAGCAAAGAGATTCTCTTGTCCGATTAGGATATGCATTCCCAATGCAATGGAAACAGATCAGATGGAGTACCTTTTGATACTACTTACAGTCGTCAAAGCAAGCGGGGTAGCAGGGGAAATCTCAACTATGAGACTCTTGTAACTTGTAAGTCCATACTATGTACCTTGAAATCTTGTTCATTGAATTTTGGTTTTTAAAGACGCCTAGTATTGTACGAACTGTGCAGCAACTTAACATTTCTTAAAATCCTGTTTGATGTCATGTTTAATTACAAATCCTCTGTTGTCATTGTGAATTTGTCAATTAACATACACAACATGAGTTAGTCCATCAACATTAGACACCTTATATCACAACAACATAACAAAAGCAATCCATCAACATGAGATTAATTGTTGCTTACCACAACATGCTTGTTTGACTCTAATCACCACTTCAAACCAAGCCAAATGTGTTACAAATTCATACAAAACAAAATTACCCACCTTCTGCTTGGCCCATATAGGTACATAGTTACACTCAAACACAAGATATTCCTCCATGATGTTGAGGTTGAGTTTCCAAGCCATCTTCAAATCAAGATGACTAAAGTTGGCAAAGGCATTGAAGTCAAGAAAGACATGATCAAAGTGATCATTGATATGATGATTGACCCTCGCAGTAGTTTACAAATAACTCTTTTTGGCAATGCTTAACTGTTGCAACAAAAATGCACTCAAATATTTTGCAACGTTGAGAGAATTTGATAACATCATTCAATTACTCTAGAAGAGGCACCAAATAAGCCAATCCAAGCATGGTCTCCAAACACCATATTTGTTATAATGAGAGAATGTGGACCTCTCAAAATACACATTAAAATGAGAGTTTTCAGCTCATATTGAGCTGAATTGACATAAAAAATTTCAATTTCATATCAAATCTAAAAGGTTTTATGTCAATTCAGCTCAATTGACCTAAAACTTTTTGTCAAATTGTCCTATTTTTTTTAATTTTCAGGTTGTATTTCCTTTAAATTACTCTCATTTCACTGGGAAACTCTTGTTATAATGAATATGGTGTTTCCACATCAACTAGGCCCTCAAAAGTTTTATTTGTGGCCTTTACGGTTTCAATGTCCAAGTGTATTTTGTACATCAGAATAGAGTATTGTTGCAGGATCCTCTTTGCAAGCTTAAGAAGAGAAATCCACCTTGTTTTCACTTGCTTCAGTAGTTTCTTTCATTTTTTCTCCACAAGGGCTACCAATTTTGTAAACTCATGATGTTGCTTGGAAGAGTGAGAAAAATATCTATGTGTCACTTGAAGAACGTCCTCAACATTGGACACCACTAGCAAGTTGGACAAAGTCTTTAATGCAAGATCTATTCGGTGAGATATGCAATGAACGCCTGTGAAAATGGGGCATGAGTTGTTGTTAATTGTTGTGTGACTCTTTTTCAAACACCCTGAAAGATACTAGCACCATTGACGCCAAACAAAATGAGTCTTGATGCAATTTGCTCTAGACTGAGGCCACCTTGCACTCTTAACACATTAGTGATGACATTTGTCAGATTTTTTGCTCACGCATCATGTGCACAAATACAATATTACTAGCATTAGATACAATTAATCTACTATGAACATACTTGGTGGTTTATAACTACAATTTTCAAATGTTTAAGTACACAAATTTCAAATTTTTAGTACTTTCAAAGTTGTTGCGAAGTTTTTTAAAAGGCAAAATAGGTGTTAATTTTTATGATTCCTCATCTCTAGACAACATACAAAATTATCAATGTCACAAACCTTCATGCCCATGTTTTGTGCAATCATAAATTTATAAGCAAGTTAATCTATCAAGAGAGGTTTTCATGATAATTTGACCTCCAATAAATAAGGGAGAGTCGGAGACTATATTTTTCTAAAGTAAAAAATTTGCATGCCACTACACAAGATGACTCCCATGGTAACTAGCCTGGTTGGACAATTTTGAATGAATATCATGAATAAATTGAACAAAAAATATATATACAACAAATACACACAATATTTAACCTTAGATGCAAACATAACTCACCTACATTTGTTGTAATGAAAGTAGCATGGGCTCTTGTGTCCAATTTTGCTCATTGTAAATGTGGATGCATAGTCCAACTTGCATTATGGATACTTGTAACCTCGTCATAGGTAATAGCCAAATACTTAGAATTTGTTAGAACCTCATGCATCTTCTTGTTCACTTGTAAATACATGACATCTACTATATGCCAACCTCACAAATTTGTCCAATGTTTCTTTGAAAAATTATCCACTTTCAAGAAGTTCAACAACTACTTTAAGCCCTCATAGTCCGTCATTGGCCAACCCGCTTGTACATACCAATTCATTGTCAAATACATGCATTCAAAGCATTCAATATGGTCTAAACACTCACATTCAAATGACATTAAGAAAAAAAGTTAGCATCCCAAATTGACAATGATTGTGCTAGAATTATTGTTTCTTAAGAATCAACTTCTTTGAACTACACTTTCTCATGCTAAATGCAAAAAATTAGCAAACTCAAGATTGTTACAAGTATTGCTCTTATATTATTTTAATTCATGAAATTTCCCAAAAGTAAAAATTAAAAAAATTCCTTCTAGTGTTCTTTAGGTATATTTGACAAACACATCAAGCATACTTCAAACCCTTTGTTTTTTTCTTTTTTATTTCTGAACTACAATTTATACAGAAAAAGGTAAAACACACACATTGAAGTGGCATCATTCAAACACTCAAAACTACATATTTGTTAATTTGAGAAGAAGTCTTTTCCAAAACGTATTTGTGAATAGTGAATACCAACTTTTGCATATGTAAGACTATTTTGGTGATTTAAAGTGAGTTTTTTGATAATTCTTTCAAAATATTTCATCATTGATAAAATGTCTTGAATAAACCATCTTAAAATTCACTGTAAATCACCAAAATTCTCTTAAAAATAGAAAATCTAAAAGTCCCAAAACTGCATTTTTTTTCCCAAATTAACCAATATAACGTTTTGAGTTCAAACAACAACATTGAAAGAACTGAAGGGTCAAAACACAACATTCAAAGTAAGAAAATACATGTAGAAGATGAAACAATGTGCCAAATCCAACTTCTGAGCTCTCTCTCTCTAGCCTCATTTTGCACCAATTCATGATTGTTTGGGGTCCTCATTGTGCATACAATAGTATGTTTTTTGCATGTGTGCAATTCTTAAGAGTATTACCACTTGTTCTTTGCAACACCAACTATGTCTTGCAATGCTTTTTGACGTCCAGCATGTTTTGTGAGAGTATCGTATTTTGCCTTTAAGAGCTTCAGCTTTTTTTCTAGAGCGCTACAAATTAAGCACTTTACACCTTGAATCAAACCATCTTCTCTACGGGTCATCTTTGCCCATGGTAGCCAAGCTGCCCATGTCTCCTAGAATTTTTGAGAAGCCTTGTATTGCCTATGCTTCAAAATTGGGTTTGGTAAACATGTGGTCACTTCTAGCTGAAACTCATCGTCCTCACTGAGCACAAACATTGTCTCTTCATTCGAGCATTTCACAAACTCTATTCCATCTTTATCAATCATACGTGTTGAATTTCTTGGGGTGGAGATTCCTATTTGAGAGCACTTTGGAGTAGAGCCACTACCTTCCCCATGTCCTACAATGCTACAAAGTTTTCTTATCTTCAACACCATATTTGTTAATTTGAGAAGAATCCTTGATTTTGGGAATGAACTAGGTTTAAGGTGACCACCTTAAACCAAGCTCTAGGTTTAAGGTGAAGTTCAACTTGGGAATTTGGTTTTCCCAATTTAATGAATATGGTGTTCTTCTTGGCCTTAGTTTGCAACTCAAGTGCTTTTTCCTTGTTCTTGCTGAGAGGTATTGCAAGAACTGCTACTTGAGGAGACAAAGTAGCTTCTCAAATTGTAAGCAAAACTTCCAAGCTATGAGCAAGACAATTAATACATTTGATTGGTAAATTAAAACTTGATGGGAAGATTGGAACTGTAGGTACAGTGGCCAATGGCACTAATCACTAGAAGAAACCCGTATTTTTTTTTTACACATTTTTTTGGATATTCACTAGTTTTTATGTTCAATGACATTAAACATAACATTAACATGTTAGTTTTAACATCAATTGTAACATAAAAACAAGTAGGTGTCCAAAAAAATTCATAAAAAAGAACACAGATTTCTTCTAGTGGATTGACAAGGATTACTAAGTTCTTCATCAATGCTCATTGCATATCCAACTTTGAGAGGGCCTTGATCTTCTGCATCTCAACTTGAATTGAAATATTGCAATAAAGATCTTGACTCTTGTTTGCGCCTAAATCTGTCTCTAGGTTTTGCACCACTCAAAGTATGAGGCAAATTTGTATCCAAGTCCATGAGAAGTATTTCTGGAGGGTTTGTCTCAACAAAGGCACTTGAAAATATGATATCATGTGCAGGTACTAAAAATGCTGCAACATTTGAATTTGCTGTAGCAACTTCAATATGGTTTGATATGTCCTTGCAAAAAGAGTCTGCTTTTCAGAGGAAGCACTACTGTCGGAAGCATGCCCTTTCTGTCTTGTATTTTCTTCCAATATGCATATAAAAGGCACTATATGGAAGTCCCTTGCTTGACATGCAATCAAAAAGAATAATCAATCAAGCACTCGGGATCATTATGTAAAAAATAAGGGGATAGGTGTGAACAATGAAAACAAAGTATTTTTTAAGGGAGTACTATTTTTTTTTTGAGACACGCTATCATTATGTAATTTTCTACTTTGTGTTATTAGAAAAGGGGCTTGCATTACTTATAATTCTAAATAGATATGAATAAAAGATATGGTAATTTAGATGAAAAAAAACTCTATTGCATTATATATCCTACATTAAATTTCTTTCAAAAAAAAACTCCCCCACTAATGACTACTTACAACTAGAACTTAATAGAAAAGAGTAGTCAGTACTGCTATTGTATCTTGGGTAAAAATTGTCAATGACACTCATTTACTCTAAAAGTAAAAAATTATTGAACACTTTTAATATATCACTCACAAGGCAACATCCTTTAATACTTTTGGCCAAAAAAAGAATAAAAAAGAAGATATCCTAAGTCTAATTTTTTAATAATTTGATATATTTTTCTATACCCTATAGTACTTAGAAGAATGTCATGGCATTTTTGTACCTATAGTATAAAAAAGCAAATTACAACTCTTATCTCAAACGTTTTGTAGGTAGTCTAACATTTGTTTGCATGTAGTTTTCTACTACTAAGGTAGGAGCACCCATAAACGTCAAACTAAGGGTTTTGATCATGATGACTATTAAAAAACAACTAGCAAATTATAGGATCCTATTAGGAATTTAAAAAAATGAGTTTGCACTTTTGAATGTATTGTTTGGATACTGTGAGAATAAGCTGTGAGTTTTTAAAGAGCAAATAGCTATTGCACCCATAACCACTTCTAAAATTTCATGTTCACATGCTGTACATCTTTGTCATTACATCTATTCACTTCCACAAATTTTCCAAGATTTCAGAGGTGACAATTATGGGGACATTGACACTTATGGGTGTTCCTATCTTATCACTCACAACCCTCCTCAAGTAATGGGTACTTGGGGCCATTCTTCAAGCCACTTGGGTTGATATTTTGGTCAAAATGGCCCCAAAATTTCATCACCTTGACTCCTAGTGTAAAGCGGCCCTAAATAGATCTTTAAATACAAATGTTAAGTAAAAATCCTAAATTCAATCTTGTGATGGTAAATTTCCAAACTCCAAGAACTAGATGGTAAATTTCTAAACTCTAAGAATTTTTGAATTTTCTAAGTGAAAAAGCAGAGGTTGCCCCCACAAACTCATAAAGTGGTTGACCGAGCTCCCGGCACCAATCATCCAAGTGGGGAGCAATGAGGGGGTTAGCTCTAGTGTTTGGGGAGGTTTTTTTTAAAACTGAGTACATTTCCTGGTCTTATCTAGTCCACTCGGTTTACTTTATTTTTAATTGGTCATGGCCTAAACATGTATTTTTTGGTCGGCCAATAACCTTTGTTATTTTTTTTCACTCAATTGATTTCCTAAGTTTAGGAAAATGGTTTGGTTGAAATCTGAATTTCAATGTATTGTATCGGATTTTTTTTTTCTTACAAATGTTGCTGACAAATCAATCTTTTGCTTACCATGTGCATGGCATAGCAAAGCAAGACAATGATCAAGAGACTCAAGATTTAAGCTTCCAAAGTTAGGGTATACAATTGAGCAGTGAGCACCACGTTTTGTCTAAGGATTGGTGCACCAAGTGCACCGTTTATCCCATTATCCATCACACAGTCACCCACTCACCCACTCATCCTCTCATTTACTCACCCACATGGCCACCTCACCCATGTTTCTTGTTTTTTAATTTTTTGAACTTTTAGCACCTTGTAACTGCTTGTGAAATTAAAAAAAAAACATTTGACTTTTGTTTAGAAGGTCTAAAAATTTCCTTATCATGGAAAAGTTCATTGGTTGATTTCCCATAGTTTCAAATTTCATTCAGCCCATTTCCTCATCTACAAGTGCACGTTTGGCTATATTTCCTAAAGTTTAAATTGCAACTTGACTAATTTCCTAAAGCCATGTTTTTATGGTCAGAAGCAAATCTGTCAACTTTCATTTTATTTCAACAATCCTCAAAAAAAGTCGGCTGACTTGTAACTAAAACTTGATTCTCCCTGGACACTAGTTAGCTCACCTTGACCCTAAAAGCACTACACCAAATAGTGCATTTAGGTTACCTCAACAATTAGGTTGCCTTACCTTGGAAAGTTACCTCATGACCCACCACTTGCCCACTTGGAAGTGCATGCAACTCTTTATATTTTTAGATTTCACTTGGTTTACAACTTGGATATTGCTAATTTGTCTTTCTACAGCTTTGTAGTAGTTGTCAAGTCTTTTTAAAATAATTTATTACTATAAATATTGCTGAAAATTACTATAGCAGCAATAAGCATTTAAATAGTGTGGAATGTCAAGAAATTAGTATGGGGCAACCTAAATGCACTATCTGGTGTAGATGATTTATCAGTTACTACCTTTTCCAAACACCAGAAGCCCAAAACAAACATAACATTTAGTAGCACTAGTAAAGGCTGCCCTCCCTCCAAGAGAATAGTGTAGAATATTCCACACCATTCCATCCACTTGGGTGAAATGGTGTGGAATATTCCACACCCTTTTTTAGTTATGGGGACACTTGGCTGAATTTGACAAAGTTTATGAAAGGTAGGCTTAGTTCAATGCACACACGTCGAGGGGGCCAGACGTGTCAGAAAATTAAAATAAAGGAAAATTTAAAAATTTAAAAAAAAAAAAACTTTTTTTTTTTTTTTAGTTTTGGGTCAACATGAAGTTCATGAGAGGGAAAGGCAGCCTCTCTTCAGGCTACTGCATGTTATGAAGTATGTAACTTATTGGCCTAAATTCTATTTCGGTAGAAACACCACCTACTCACTACTCAGATCCAACACTCCAAACCCCGAGAGACAGAATCCCGAAATCAATGTCTACTGGACACAGTGCACAGCACAAAAGTTAGACATAGAAAGGGTCCACGGCTAAAAGTGAGACAATACCAAATTACCAGTTTTCCACATCCAATTCCAGAAGGATTGGATACTAAAAACCCTCGGAACCAGCACAAATCCAAACTCAAGTGTACCAAACTGAACATCATCACAGGATAACACCCCACCCGTATTTGATAAAGAGGAAATATATGTAATTAGCCTATGAATACGGACGACGTCTTATATTAGATCAGACGGGCTTTGTCAAACTACCCATCAAAACAGTGAGAAACATCCTCAGCAGCACATAATGTTCATAAAACTTCCTTCTAACCTACTCTGATCTAAGAAGAGAAACTAATACAAAAGCGGCAATCAATCAACCTACCGCTGTCAGAGCCACCGCACCCAATGACATGACAATTACAGTTCCTGTCAACAAAAAGAATAAATCGCGTACTTCTGATGTGCCAATCACACCTACCGGGGCCAGAGCAAAAACTTATCTTTAACACAACCCTAAATGCCGACCTCAAATCCTGGTCATCCAGGCCTAGGCAGCAGAGGAACAACACCCCTTTTTCTTCAGATCCGGAGCATTGCTATCCAGAGGGACGATGTTGGTTCCCTGCCCAGGGCCTTCGGTGGTGTTCTCCTCGGAAGCCAACGCCTTCTTGCTCACGATCCGATAAATCTCTGTCAAGATCCTCTGGAACGCCTTTTCCACGTTCGTTGATTCCAAGGCTGAGGTTTCGATGAAGGACAGCCCTTCTTTCTCTGCAAATGCTTGGGCGTCATCCGTGGACACACCACGAAGATGCTTCAGATCGGACTTGTTCCCCACCAGCATGATCACGATGTTGGAATCCGCATGATCCCTCAGCTCCTTCAACCACCTCTCCACATTCTCGTACGTGACATGTTTCGTGATGTCGTACACTAGCAACGCCCCCACCGCTCCTCTGTAATACGCACTTGTGATTGCTCTGTACCTCTCTTGCCCTGCCGTGTCCCAGATTTGCGCTTTGATCGTCTTCCCGTCAACCTGACATTTTTATAAGAACGTTTCAAATCAGAAGTTTCAACGCCGAAACAACAACGACACCGTACTTCCAGTGATACAACTTTGATCCTGAACTATGCTGACATCGTTAATCTGTGTACAATTCGTAGTCTACATAGCATCTGAATAGAATCTACCATCGCAGCGTGCACCGAGCATGTAAATGGCACGTGTAGGTAAAACCCTAAAAAGGATGTGAGTACAGAGCGCACTGCACGCTGGCATAGCATAGCACACTGCGACCCCGCCGTAAAATTGTTTCCAAAAGGACAGTACAGTACAGCTGACGGACGTTTCAGCTCCTGCCTTGCTTACCACAGCGAGAGCTCAGCGGTTTCTTCAACACACGAGGTTGAAGGATCAAAACATGGTTTATGTGAGAACATGTTCCAATGTCCCATTTCACACATATAAACAACTGGGAAGAAAATATTATACCGTACTGTAGGCATTCTCAGTCTCTCTGTGACATGAAAGACCAGATTGAACACCCTGGAGTCACGATCGTAAACGAAGCAAGCTATGGCTGACGTGGTTACCGTTCTTTAGCTGCAAAAACGTGAGCCAATGGTTCTAATGCGCAAACCCCAACCAAGAATCGTAAAATGAACAAATGGCGTCGAAAATAAATACCTGAATGGAACGTGTGGCAAACTCCACGCCGATTGTCGATTTCGACTCCAGGCAAAACTCATTGCGCGTAAATCTGGAAAGAAGATTGGACTTCCCCACGCCAGAA
The DNA here is from genome assembly GCA_963920765.1 of Ulota crispa. Lineage (NCBI taxonomy): Eukaryota > Viridiplantae > Streptophyta > Bryopsida > Orthotrichales > Orthotrichaceae > Ulota > Ulota crispa. The sequence goes on along the minus strand of OY987244.1, from coordinate 23,829,692 downwards.
TCGCCTATCAACACTACTTTGAACAGATAGTCATACTCGTCGTCCGCCTTGTGCGCCATTGTATGGCCCGCCCTACTCACCTTGGATTCTCACTTCGGAATAACCTAACCATCCAAAGCATCATTTCCAGCCATAAGAACAACACCTAACCAAAAAAACAAAACAGAACCTAAAAAGAAAACCTAACCAAAAACCAGATCCAAACAGCAGAATGAGCTAAATGTGCCACAATCCACACCCGGAGTCCAAATCCTACATACAAAAGCGCAAACGTACTCACGCCCTCGCCCCCGCACAACACATTCAGTCACGAGGGACTTACTAAAGCACAATGAACGCCGAAGATCGACGCCAAGTTCTAAAACGACACCCCAACCACGACGGCCTCAGAAGCGAACAGGAAAAGAAGGTCGAGCACCTCAGATCAGACCAGAAGGCTCGCTTCCAAGTGCGCGGATCCGAGTATGCAAAAGCTGCGATGGAGCTTGTCTAGGAACCGAACAAGCCAGCGAGGGCGGAGAGAAGCAGACGGAAGAACACGGAAGCTCGTCCGTTTGTGTCCAAAAACACCAGCACAGCGTAGACGGAGAGCAATTCCGCCGCAGAACCGGGCATCCCAGGCTCCCGATTCTAGGCGAAACAGTCGCCGCGGAACCGGCATGCCAGTTCATCTGACGAAGACGTCCTCTTCGCATACCTGTATTTGTATTCTCACTTACACCCTTACTGATACCAGCCCGGTCTGCCCGGATATCTCACGGTACTAACAAGGCGAAGAAAAAGGAAGAAAAGCCTCAACTGTATGGAATCTTGAGCCAGGGATCCAGATCCATTGCTCGAGAGATCTTCACGATATTTCTACGTCAACAATTTTGTTTCAACAGCGTCAAGTTTATGTTGAGATTGCACTCGCTTGGAAAATTTCACGCTTTCTTGCATTTCTGGTTGCGGTCAGGTATTGTATTACGATCGTTGTGTTCAGTTTTCTCTGTTTTGTCTTCCGGCATTTTCAGGAATTTTATTCTTTAGGTTTCGTGGACCGGAATCTTGATTCAAAATTGCAAATGCATTACTTAGTTTCTGAAAGGAGCTTTTAGACATTTCTGTGTCAATAATACTTTGCAATTGGCATCAAATTTGTGTTGAGATTGCACTCGCTTGGAATATTTCATGCGTTCGTGCATTTCTTGTTGCGGTCAGGTATTATATCACGATCGCTCTGTTTTCTCTGTTTTTTCTTTCGGCATTTTCAAGAATTTTATTCTTTAGGTTGTATTTGAGCGGGAGCTGGAGTCACAAATGCAAATGCACGACGAAGTATCTGAAAGGAGCTTTTAGATATATCTCTGTTAACAATTCTTGCAATTGGCGTCAAATTTGTGTTGAGATTGCACTCGCTTGGACAATTTTATGCTTTCTCGCATTTCTTGTGGCGGTCAGGTATTTTATCACGATCGCAGTGTTTTCTCTGTCTTATTTTCCGACATTTTCAAGAATTTTATTCTTTAGGCTGTATTTGAGCGGGATCTTGAATCAAAAATGCAAATGCACTACGAAGTATCTGAAAGGAGCTCTTGGATATTTCTCTATTAATATTTCTTTGCAATTGGCGTCAAATTTGTGTTGAGATTGCACTTTCTTGGTAGGTTTGTATGCTTTTCTTGCATGTCTTGTTATGGACAGCCACCTTGCTATGGCGTACCGATCGCTGTGTTTTAGCTTTTTTGTTTTTGCCAGTGATTTTAAAAATTGTAATTTCCAGGTTTCATTGCGGGCGCGATCGGCTCCAATACTTGAGCAGAATTTAGCGGCGTTGTGGTAGTGTTCGGATGTTGCGGGAATTATCCTTCTTCTGTTGACGTTTTTGTATTGAATCTGGAAGGGAGTTCGGCATGGCTGCGACTCCTCTGGTGCGCAATGTTTTCGTGTACGGATCACTACTCGCGCCCGAAGTTCTTAAGGCGCTCCTGCACCGAGTTCCTCGTGCATCCCTTGCGGTCGTACATGATTAGTAAGTTTTAATTTTTTATTTGAATTTTTCATGTACAAATTAGTCGTTGTAGTAATTTCCTGGATCGTGTAAATTGTAGTTTAAATAACAGCTTAAGTAGACATCTCAGTAATAAGAATCTTGCCTCCTCTACTCTGTGTCGTTCGCTGTTTTTATCAAATCCTGATTACTTTACATGCTTACTGCATTTGTAGATGGTGATTAGATTCTTCCTGCCATTGGCGCGATAATCTGAATCTCATTGCTGTAGTACGCCTTCAAGTGCTGGCCAGCGTCATGACTGAATGTTCTTGTAGCCATAGTTTCTCACTTGAAACATCAATTGTTTTACCATGGTGATTATACTTTTTCGGATTTTCTTGGAGGTATCGGCTCCCGTTTATTGCGACAGTGCCAGGGTTTAGGCATCGTGTTCCTCCTCGTCGTGAAAGACTTTTTTTAAATGAATGTACTCATCGTTGATTCGGTCGTTGACTTTATTCTTGGGTTTGAAAACGGGTGGCAGCCATCGGTACAGCATTATGGGCCAAATCTATCCTGCCGTATCACCCAAACAAGGTGATAAAGTGTTTGGAAAGGTATCTCTCCATTAGCACTCATCTGTTTCGCATCTCCCGTTGTCTTTGATTAATGTTTGTGCAGAATCTCTCCCCCTTCAGGTGTTCAAAACTACTGCATTTGTTTCTTGTGAATTACTCGGTTTAAAATGAGTTATAGTCTATTCGCTGTTCTGAGCTGCTAGTGTTAGGCGTTCCTTCTATCCGGAATTATCTTGGAGAATTATGTGAGATATTTTACAAAAGACTGTTTGTAAGAAGTTTTGAATAGCAGTATCGAGATACGCTTCCACTCTGTTTTTTCTCACAGATCTTGCTCGAATCTAATGCGGAATTTATGCTGTGTATTCCATTGACCTGGCCGAATAGCTGACTCAGAGTATTGTAACAGGTGCTGTTTGATCTGAGCGACCGAGAGCTACAAATTCTGGATCAATTTGAAGATATTGAATACTATAAATTGATCGTATCGCCTCTTACTCTGGTACGTCAACGGAAGCTTTAGATGAGCCTTAAACTTTTTAATCGACATATAAAGTATGATCTACTCAGAAGATTTTAGACATGGCATGGTGAATTATTTAGTATCGTCTCTTGGTGTATCTGAGCTGTTCCTTTACTCTGATCCTCTCTGATGGGAATTTGCATCTAATTGTCTCTCCTTTAACCACATTTAAACATGAATTACTGTGATTGACAGGCACAGCCGTAAAACGGTTTCTGATTAAAGCATTATTTACTGCCGTGATGTTGCAACAGAAAGCGCATGATGTTGACGGAGAATCAGTGAACAGTTCACAGAACGACCATAATGACGGAGCTCAGGAATTGATAGGTTCTGGCTGTTTAGAGCGAGTGAGCAATGCCCTGACCGTCCCAAATGGTCAGACAGACAACGTGGCACTTGAAGATATCACGGTTGAAATTTCACCAGGTCGAAATGTTGGACTTAGACTTGCAACGGAAGTGACAGCAAACATGTATGTTTGGGTTAAACAGGGAGACCCAGACCTCGTAGGAAATTGGGACTATGAGGTATACTTATCCTTTGCACTTTGCATATCGGTACCTTCAGTTTTCTTCTTATGAGCTCTAAGGTTGCATTTAGTCAATGGTCTAACCCGCGAACTTTCAGAATTCCTCGCCTTTGGTAAAGGTGATGTGTCAATCTGGCTGAGTTAGCGCCTATCCTAGTAGTATCTTGAGGCAGTTTTCAGCACTCGCATAGTAATTTAGGCAGTGTTGATCATTGTAGACCATCGTACATGTTCCTATTACCTTTATAGCGCAATGATGTCTTTGCTTACAAAATGGTGTATTGCAGGAGTGGAGAAGGAATCATCTCAAAGCGTTTCTGGAAAAGTATTTTAGGAGTAGTTCGCATGGAGTGTCATGATTTTAAGCAACAATCATCCTGCCGCATGCGATTGTCCTCTCTTGTGCTCTCTCGTAGGTTCTCTATGGTTTCTAGTACACAGTATGTAAATTGTACAGCCTGTTTAAACTGTGTAGGAATGGACGAAGACCTGTTTGGAGGACTACGTGAAGATGTGTGAGGAATTTGAATCCGAATTGGATAAAACCTGGGGCTTTGAAGACCTTGGCGAATAGACAACTTGCAAGTACACCTGGCGCCCTTCTGTATTGTGACCCAGCTCACAAGGTAAACCGAAAAGTACAAATTTTTAATTCATTGGTCAAAAGATATTATTCTTAGGTATCTCGTTCCTTCTCTTATGTGGATCATTATCCACATTTATTGTACACATTATGATCATGTATAAATTGTCATGAACCATTGCGTCACTGATATTTTGCGTGTGTAAGTTGTTCAAACTTCAAATTGTAGATAGCCATGGCAAGTCCACTTAGCTCTTGCCGACTCCACTCCTCATTGTTGTTCTCTACGGCAGGAATGATTCCTTGCTCTAGGTCGTTTTCGATTTCGGGCTTCTGGATTGCCAGCTCATTAAATCTAGAATTTCTAGCGAGGACTTGAAGGTCATGAACGTGAATTCAACGACGATTGTTATGTTTTACACATCTGATACGTTGGAATGAGGATATCTTGGCTGTCATTTATGCTTCTTGCGAAATCAACTCAACTGTCCTGTTCTATAAGATAAGGCAGCACTTCGAAGTTTCAGGTATTTCCCCTCTATTGTAGAGATCAAGTGTAAATATGATTAATGCTTTGAGAACTTCTTTATGTGTTCTTTGATGAGGCTGATAATTAACTTCTAGAAATAATTCTGTGATGGGACGTTTGCACAGTGTTCGCAAAGAACGAATGCTTAAGGCTAAGGGCATCCGACGTCATTGGCAGTTGTTCTTTTCACATAGCACCACTAATCTTCTCAACCATGCCTTGGCCTCTTGAGATGTCAAGTTGTCTTACATATTTAGCATTCGCACCGGATGGTTCATAAACTACAGAATTCTTGCAGGACTATTCCACGCAGGTTTAAAGACAAAAGGGAAGTGAAGGTCGAAATAGACTAGGCAATGCTAGTGGTGTGATAATCTAATCTGCCTGTTGCCGGATGCCATTGTTTCTCGCTTTCTGCTCATGTGTGATCTTGAGCTCCTGTTGGAGTTCGTCATTGCAGGAATGGGGTTCCCCGAGTTACTTGCTGCGTATTCCATTCCAGCAAGGATGCAAAGTTGGATGGAAATTTGAGAAAGTTGTCAGATGAATACTATCTAACCATAAGCACTAGAGAACAGATGCTGTTAATCTCTTTGATAGTGTCTTTCCTCTCACTTCTGAAGCTTCAATATCATACTTCAGTTCATTTGAGGTAGAATGAATGCTACTAACTCCAGTTCTCTTTACAAATCGTTCCATGATATTTTTTCTACGCTCTTCGGGTTTAACCAACCCAAACTTCTGCAATGTAAGGACAGGAAGAATTTGACATTATAGTATATCCATTTTGGGGCATTGTCCTAAAACTCTCTCCGAATGGAAGCTTCTGTTTTGTGGTATCGCAGTTGTTGAAGACAAGGAGATCTACTTGGAATAGGGTTTGAAGCTCTCGGTACAACATTGACACTTGAGCCAACTATTGTATGAAAGTTTGTCATGCATGCTTGTGAATGAGTGGAGTTAGAAGGCCCAGTAAGTACAAGAGCTCTGATGTTGTGGAGGTGGCACCAAAATCGTGAATGTAAGCTTACATTTAAAGAAGACTTGTTACAAATCAAGTGTTGAAATAGTATCTATGATGCACCATCGACAAAATTGGACATCTCACTTGTCACCTTGTTAGATTTGCTTACAACAATAATATCTATACCTCAACCCAGCAAGTGTTGTGTTAATCCAACTATAATTTTCATCTAAATTTTGATTTGTTACATGTGTCCAAGAATCACAAAAAGAAATGCAGCACTACTATTGCAACTTCAAACTGCTCAAAGACCACAATTGCAAAATGCTTATCACAATTTTAGTGCTAATATAGATGCTATTCAAGAGGATTCAAGCTTTTACGATCTTGCACCAAAAAAAACCACATTTTCTTGGTGACTTTAAACACTGTTTAATTGTGCAACATATTGGATTATCATTAGCTAAAGTTCTTTCCTATACAGCAACAAAATCAATTCATTTACTTAATACTCCTGTCCTCTAAAAACGTCCATATCATACACATTTCTTGTACCACTAAAAAGCTCCCTATTGCTGATTTCAAATGCTGAGAAAGTGTTTGTCATGTTCAATGATCTCATGGGGGCCAATTAAGCGATTAGGGAGCATTCCTCTCCTAGCAAGATTGGCCTTGCCCATATGAGGTACCATTGTTGCTACTAATCTTCAAATCATCAATAATGAGGTGTTGGCAACATGCACAAATATGATACTTTTTGCATAGAACTTGGCTGCCTAAAGGGCAACATCAAAACTAGAGATTATGCATACATTTTGTAGATGGTATATTGATTCTTGAATGCATGTGTCACTAGCACAAAGACTAAAAACAAAATTAATCCTTTGCAAGGAAGCTTTTTGGACGTTGTTAGAGGGACAGAGGGAGTAATTAATGTTGTTCTTGTCTATACTAATAATAGGCTTGGTTTCATTAGTTGGGTAGTTGGGTGTCTGTAATAGAATAAAATCTATATTAGTTGAGTAGTTGGGTGTTGCTCCAAGAAGATTAAATGGCGGTTATGTGGCGGTTATTCTTATTTCTATGGTTATGTGGCGGTTATGGTTGTCTTTGGGGATGGGGTATACATGGGAATAGGGGGTGGACGCCTAGAGAAGGAGGCAAAGCGCGTAGGTAGGCATAGTACAAGTAAGCTCATTGTAATGGAAAGGAGAAGAAGCCTGAAGAAGGTGATTATGAGGAAGGTCATGTTAATATTTTTGTAAGGAACCCTCCCGTGATGGCCCTTCGCCGAAACGGCGGGTACAAGGGTCCACTAGTCTATATATATAATAGAATTGGGTTTTTTTATAATAAACCTAGTTTAAGAGCTTTGTCTATTGGTCAAGCAAGCTTAGCAAAACCCAATGGCTTAGGCTAATCAAAAAAATGCATGGGTAAAAAACATAAAACATAAAAAAATAATGCGAATGATTACTACATGGAATCTTATGAGAAAAAAACTTGCATATGGAAAAACTAGTTGCATGGGTAAAAAAAATTGCATGAGTAAAAATGGCATGAGTAAAAAAATTACTTGGATAAAAAATGAAACAAATATTTTAATGCATGGGTAAAGTTTGAAATTGGAATGCACGGTTAAAAATCAAGAATTATTTTCTTGCGGGGGAAATGTTTTTTGTAGTTGGGTTTGAAATGATTTTGCGTCTTATTGGAGTGACGAATGTCTATGACTATTGTCAAGCATTCAAAATATATTGTGGTGGGACTCATTTACTTATTCATACATCTACTGTCAAAAGACCTTGAGAGACAGGTTTGAGCATGTAGTGAATTAGTTTCCAAAGTATGTCCACAGGACATACAAGTCATACTAGTTCTTACATATCTGTTTAGTCCTCTACATTGTTTTATTAAAACCATGCAAAGAAAAAACTAATATATGGTCTAATACAAAGACAATCTCTTTGTGTTGAAATTAGTAACCATGAAATATATGAGGTGAGTGAACATGGCCTCAGAGTATGTATCCATTTTTTTGTCAAAGATGGGTCAAAGTAACAACAGGATACATAACATATCTAAGAAGAATGTCACATTTCAATTGTGTGGTCTTAATTATTTTCAAATTGCTTAAAAAATATGCTTGTATTGTTTCTCTATACGGTAGCAATATAATTGTAGTGTTTGAAAATCTATTGAAATGGTGTTGTCATTTCATTTTCAAAATTTATGGTTCTTCATTTCAAGCCAATTCTTGATTGTATTCACCAATTGGATTTTCCATGGCATTTATCAAATTTTTTGTAGAACCATTTTAGGGTAACAAATAAAGTGGGGTTTTTTACCCTTTTTGTCCACTTAGCTACACTTTGTGATTTCTATTTTTATATAGTTTGTGTGAAACTAGTCTTCCTAGAAAGGTGAAAAACCTTGCCTTTTAGAAATATAAGGCTCTTCTCAAGCAAAGCTTGCATGAAGTGGTAACATCCAACATCACACAAGCATGAAAAACTAGAGATTTTCCACCTACAACTCACTCAATCATTATGATATTTCACCTCCAATTGTAGATTTGGTTGAAATTTTGATATCTTACAATATACAAGGTGCTCTTCCCATTTGTATGGTTGGATTATTCAAATTGGGTCCATATTTGATTCAACTGTACATCTAAGTTGACCACCTCTGTTTTGAGTGGATTTTTGTGAAAATGTGTGTGATCTTTAAAGAATTAAATACATGAAAAGAAGTGCCCCAAAAATAAATTCAATTGACCACTTTCTAATTGCCTCGTCGTTAAAAGGTTAAATTCAGATGCATTTCAAAGGTTTTGGTGAAGAAGGATATTTTGGGTTAGAGGGTTGTGAAACCATAAAGAATTTTGCATGTGTTAAAAGGAGGGTTTGTGTTTTTTGCTTTATATAAAGGCGCCAACGACTTCCAAATCAATCTTTTATGTATACTCAATCTTCTAGATTTACATTAGCTTTGTAGATTTCCAATTTGTAAATTATCTTTGCTTGCACATTTTTGAATTTCTAAAACATATCCAGTCTCAAAGTTTCTACCCAGCTTATATAGTAGATTTCTTTAAAACATAAGCGTTGTGTAGATTTCAATGTACTCAATCAAAAGTGGCTTGAAGATTTCTAAAGTTTAAACCAACAAAATATTGTGGATTTTCAAATTCCATCAACTTTGCGTCTTTGCAAATTACGAAGTCATTACTTGCCAAGGATTCCAAAAATCTACAAATTTTGAGACACTCCAAACATCTCCTAATTCTTGAAGAAAACATAACTTTTACACTTATTCGAATTTCCCAGGTACTTTGCTAAACCCAAGGTACCTTGACAATCAATATGGGACAATTGCATCTTGGAATCGCCACCAAATAATGTTAGGCTGCAATACATCCGAAACGTAAGATTTCTCAATGTCTTGAGAAATGTCCCAATTGAAATCTAAACAAGCATGGTTTGAAATAATTTACAAAGACAAGGAAATTTTGAAGAAACAAAGAGCTAAGCAAAAAGGAGGTTTATATTTACTATCCCTATTTCAAGCAAGATCCAATGTGAACAAAAAATTTCAACAGTTTCCTTAATAGCTTTATGAAATTTCATTGCATCCAACACAATTCATTTGATTAGTGGATATGGAAAGCTTTCATGACGTGTTTGACTATTCATGAAACTACTCGTGTACTTATGGATTTTTTATGTACCGGTACAATTGCCTACCAAAATGATTGTCGACTTTTCTTTTCTTTTTTATCACCCTACTTTTGTAGCATAGAGTAGCTCTAGGGTTAAAAGTACACGCACCAAACCACCATTATGGCCACAATACTTTTCAATAAAGAGCTTGTTAAAGTAAAAGAAGCAACATGTTGTATGTTTTGTTGTCAAAGATTACTTTGAAGAAGGTGAAAAAAACAGAGGCACAAAAATCTAATTGATAGGGCACTGTACTTGAACATCCAAAGTTCTCCCGATTATTTGCTTGTATCTTCAAATGTCTTGTGCCCCAAAGCAATTTTTTATTTATTACTTACGAATTTAGTATAGTATGTAAGGGTGTCCTTAACCAAGGCACAAGAGCCCTCAAAACAGCAAAAGCAGGGCCTTGTTACATGTTCAATTTCCATAACAACATTTTAAAGGAATTTGCGGTTCCAATGTGCAATTAGCTTTAAAACTAACAAGAATCTTTTGGAGGCTTATCACAAGAGGGATGGAAGAATTGCAAAAGTATTTGTCAAAGAATTAGTTGCACATACTAATCATATTGATAACAACTAGCTCTTTAGGCTCTACAAGTTCTCTCTAAGTGCCAATCAAAATTATTTTTGTGCCAACATCGTGAACTTCCCATTGACTTTGCAAACCAATTGGAGACAATTTTCTCCTATTACGCTAGAATCCACCTCCACTATACCATTATTATACCTTCACCTTGGTTGGACTAAGGACATCCTAAGTAGTTAAAAATCAGTGAAAATATTCCGGATGAAGTGGCCTTAGTTTTTTTTCAAACCAAAAACTAGTTGAGTAGCAAGGATAGTTATACTTTTTTTTACAAATGTAAAGTTGGATGCTTTCAACCTTTCATCAAGGCTAAATCTCATGATGATTTTGTGAGACATTAAAATATTGCATCAATAGGCTGAGGCAACATCAAATGGAACCCCAAAAATTGTGCTCCTACTCCCAAGCCCGTGTACAAAAGTTAGTTAAATATTTTACATTTTTCCAAAAAATACTATAGAACAATTAGCCACACCAATTTTGGAGTAGCAAAAAAGCAGTAATTAGCACAAAATAATTTCACGGGTACATATGAAATTTCCTTAGATCAAAGCATATACCCATAAAAGTATACCATGAAATCATACAAGTGGTTCTATGGTTGTACGTTTTGTATTATATGACATACACAATTGAACCTCAAGGAAACATTCCATTCATGTAAGTCTTCCAACGTGTATTACTCTTCTTTCATTGCTCTTGGAGTGGGTTGCAGTCATTCAAGGTCCGGGAAGACTTGACTGCTAGTGTAAGATTAGCCGACTAAGATTGAGACTTGGTTGGTTCAAATTCAAGTCGTTAGGCTATAAAACCAAAGGCAATGAAAATAAGACGGAAACTAACCAATTAATAAAAAAACACAAAGGAAAATTATCTGCTCTTTTTCAAGATGGGTAGGAAATTGACCGAAAGAAAATACAGGAAACCGGATATTAGAGGATCTTCAAAGGATATGTCTAGATTTCAGTTGACAAAGTCAAGGATAGCTAATCATCAATGGTAGTATAAGTTCAATACTTCAAGGCCAGCCACTAGAGCCTAGAGTTGCAAAGGCTCTTGACCTATTACTGCATTTAAACCACTAGGTGATTCCGTATTCATGATACCATTTGCAAATAAGTGCCACCAAGTAATCTCTCTATCTCTCTCTTCCAGCAAGTAGGATTTTTTTAAATTGCAAATGTGAGCTTTGGACATTAGTAAAGCTAAGTATCTTGTCCTCAACTAATGAGGAGTTTCTAGGTTCAACTTTTGCTATAGAGATTACATTGTTTATTGATTTTATATATGTATATGTCTTTGTTATTTCTGAAAACTTTTTGAGGGTTTTGGCTGATTTCAGCTAAGTATAGAAGGAAATTTAGTTGATTCATATCGCACATGAAAAAAAAATCAGCCTATTTGTACATAAGACAAAAGGAAATTTAGCCGCTTAAAATTTGGTACCAAAGGAAATTAATCGCTTTCCCTAAGTGCAAAAAGGCAAAAACTGATCTCAAACAATGTTCAACAGAACATACTCTTGAGTAACCGACTTTTAGCTGAAATTTTTGAAATATTTCCCGGACCCTGCAGTCATTCTTTTGGGACCCTGGGCAGTGACTTGCTAATAATAATAAAAATCATGCGAGTGACCAGTCAAATCTGCATTTTGAACGAATGAACAAATACGTTAAAAATTTTAAAACAAGAAATTTCAAAAAAAAACATTAGAGGAAAAGGGAAGAAAGAAATTTACAGGAAGAGTCAGGTCACGGCGATTGATTGGTGATGTGTTAGTTCCAAGGGAAAATTTCATGGATACCTTTGAAGTTTGCAGTATTTATATAGATACTCTTGTTTTTTCAGAAATTGCACAAATGCCCTTGGATCATAAATTTTAGACATTTATTTGTTGTGCTTGTATTTTCTTATTGACTAATGTTAAATTTTAGACATTTATTCGTTGTGCTTGTATTTTCTTATTGACTAATGTTGAAGAAGGGAATGTAATGAAACAAAAAAGAAGCAACATGCACACAAAAGAAGAAGAGAAGTGATATGCACAACAAAACGAAGGCTAGAAAATTTTTTGGTCCAAGGGTATTTGTGTAATTTCTGAAGAAGCAGGGGTATCTATATAAGTTTTGCAAACTTCAGGGGTACCCATGAAATTTTGGCTAGTTTTACATACCACCAGGGCATCCGCATTGCACCCGGTAACCAGGCCCAGTAAGCTAAATCTGATTTTTTAATAGTCAATAAATCATAATATGAAAATTAACTATTTGAAGGGCATTGACGATTTCCTTGTGCTTTCACAATTGCAACGTCCTTCGGATAGTACTTTTTCCGTGTTATTATTGATTGTCTATTAAAAGATCTGGTTTTGCATACCGGGCCTGTTTACCGGGTCCATTGCAGATGCTCTAGGATTAGAGTTTGTACGTTCTGCTGGCATTCCAGTATACTTATTGCTCTTGTGCCAGACGTACAAATACTGGGTTCACATGTTTTGAAGCTTAAGCAAAGATCTTAAGTCTAATCATCAATTAGTCGCTGCTAGAGTTTCTAAAATTCCAAATTTAACTCAGTCATGTTTTGCATTCCCGGTAGCCATAAAAATAAAATTGGTACAGTAGAAGCTTTGCTAAATTCAGTCGCATTTGTGATATAAAACTGGAGATGACCATGATGCAAATCAGGCACAGATTCTCGCTGCATGGACTTGTACGCCAAACATTCAAAACGAGATAAGGTGATGACAGAATAGAAGAATACTCAACAAACAAGCCTTTTTACTTGGGAAAAGCGTTACTCATCCAAGTAAATTCATAACCAACTCAAAAAAGTACTAGTACAGTAGCCCGTACATGTCTCGCAGGGCCTTTTTGTGGCCTGGGTTGCTCAAATACGTCACATACGGTCTCCGTATTCCTCAATCGAATACAGTACGCAGTTCTGCTATCACTAAGTCTCAGCCTACGCCTTCTGCTAATGCCAGATTGCGTTTGCTCTGTTTAGGGCTTACGGTTTACTGAAACAAGCTCAAAGCTGCACAGAGGAAGGACGATGAGCTTAACGATATGCGTCCTCTCCTCTGTGAAGCGTAATGATTATTGTAATTCCTATTTACAGGAGTAAACCAAGTCTATCAGCAAAGCTGATGAAAGTACAACCCTGATTAGGGTCACAAACTACAAGATCAGTGATGATATGAAGTACTGAACAAGTCAAGTTAGCACAGTCAGGTCCACATGAAGCTGATGAAGAAGACCGTGCTCAAGCCCTGGTTTGAGTGACTAACCGTTGGATTGCATCGCCGCGACTGGAGATGGTTTGAGCTCTTCAAGGTTGCTTTTGACGCCAATGAGGCCTGCTTCTCTCAAGACTGATGTGAGCCCCGTTGACGGAGCTCTCCGGTGTGATGGCGCCCTCGGCAAAAGAGCAGGAGGCTGCCAAGCCGTGTTGTCGACTTCTTGAATCTCCCTCGGCACATCAGTCCAGAGATGCTTCAAGTTGTTAGCCCCACGCACAACGCCTTCGTGCCTGGAGCCGGCTTTCTCAAACTGCTGCTCCATCTCGCTTGTGAACTTCTTGTCCCAATCGATGCTTCTCACGCCAACCAAGGAGATGTTTGTCACGGTCACGACGCTTTGTGAAGCTTCATTGGTGGTTCTTTTGTAGGAAGAGAACCACTTCGCTTTCACGTACTCGGGCTTTCTCCATGGCGGAAGAAACATACCTTTCTTCTTCAACGAGCGCTTCACAGCCTCCGACATTACGTTAAGGACCTGCAGCAGCCGATCTGTTGTGCCGACGTACACCGCAGGAAGAGCCTGATACACGTGCTTGTACTGCGAACTCGGCCTCGCAATCTCGAATTGGCTCTGAAATTCGATATCAACGATGAGCCTCGTGGCACCGTCACTACAGACTACGTCTATGTACTCGTAATCGCCACCGGGGAAGCTACCTGCGTGATCCCAGCGTGATTTGCAGAGAGCGGCATTGTAGCCATTGCTACGTAGGTGCTTCATCACGCTTCGTCGCCTACAAAGATTGGTGGCGCAGTCCGAGTTCAAAGCTTGCGTTGCTTTGAGCACTTCAGCCAGGACGGTTCTTTCTTGGTCGTTGACACATGGAGACAAGCCCTGGAGAACCTCGCAGAGCTCCCCGCCCAAACTGGACTTCGAATCGTCATCTTGAAGATGACTTTGGACGGCGCCGATGCAAGAGCCAGACTCGCAGTTGCAGCGCGCTCGGCCGCACTTGCCTAACTCCTCCTTAGACTCCATGAACTCGTGCACCATTGCCACCAAGCAGTTCGAGCTCGGCTCGTGCTCGCTTCCACTGGAGCTGTAGTTCACGGTCTTCTCCGCGTTTCCGACGAGGCGCGCTTTCACGTTCTCCGGCCATGGATCTGTGACTTGCTTCGCCCTGATGAGCTGCGGATTAACCAGACCAGCAGCTGGCCTGTACACGGGCATCGTAATAGGATGCACCTTCGCAGGCTTGAAATTTGTTGACGGATTTGAAGCGCGCTCTCTCTCCTCCGCTGGTTTCTCCGTAAGCCGCGATGTCCTCCGACCAGTCTTGGCAGACGATGCGGCCACTGGCCTGAGACTCATGATTCCTGGCATTTTGTGAAAATACTACACCTAATCGGTTGATGTCCTGCGACCTCAAATGCTCCTCATTGCCTGACGCAATCAAGAAAAGGTACGTACACTACCGCAATACGAAGCAACTACACGTCACAGAATATAAACAACCTGCTAAATCTCAACACAACTCGTGCAATGTCAATCTACCAAACCTCTAATCCACACAAACGAAGCAACACTAACTCCCTCAATCATCAGAATCCACGAGAAAACTCCACGCATCTCCACAGGATCTGTCAATCTCCAATCGGCAATCCCGACATGTATAATAGCGCTCAATCCTTGCCCGACAAAACTCGGAGACCTTGCTCCTCCACTCGTCTCGGACAAAACAATGCACCGTTCCAAAGCAATTCAAACTCACTCAATTGAGCACCACAAGAGCTCGCAAAAACTGCAAATGCAGCGTCAGAGAGGTGATGTCGATGCTCTAGAATTGCTCGCTTGGAAAAAGAGCAAAGAGCTCAATGGGGAGGAGCGAGCAATGGCGGACGGGGGACGGCGCAATTGTACAGAGCGGGGCAGCCAAGTCATATAGGCCCTGCAGGCAAGCGCGGAGAAAGCAGGGAGAACGGGTGACGACGACGGCGCGGGTGCGATGGGAACGCCCGGGCAACCCGCGATGGGGGCGGACTCGGGTTTGCCCATGGCTAGGGGGTGAACCCAAGAGGGAAGCACGTTGAGGAAGGGCAGGGGCATTGGACCGGGCACTGGACCGGGTGCGCCGCCTGTCGCCGTCTGGTTTGCAGGGCCCCGAAACCGCATCGGAACGATCCACTCTAAAGGTACTGAATAATCATATCCAATTGCCAAACATTCACTCCCAGACTCCCAATCCCAGTCCCAGTCCCAGTCCCAGTCCCGTTCTGCTGTTGGGCTCGGTCTACTGCACATAAGGTAGTGTGCTCATAAACGGTCCATCTAAGGGCTGAAACTGAATTTTGGGGAGGTGAATCTTCTTGAACTATTTTTCAGTAAATTTGACATTTAATTTGAACCATTTTTCTTTTTTTCAGGAGCTTTGTGGAATTAGGTATGAAATTTTGAAGTGGAAAGGTCATAGGTCTCTAAAACTGCCCACCTCCTCAAATTTACACTACTTGTACATTTTAAAAACCTATGAAAGTTTAGCATGTACTGCAAAGGAACATTTGAGAAGGTGGGCGGTTTTAATGCCTAGACGGTTTATGAGCAAATTACCTTAATGTATGTCAATGTGGGGCCACGGTATTTTCACCATGATTTTTCACCCGCCACGGAAATGTAAGAGTTTAGGAATTTACCATCTGAAGAAAATTGAGTTGCGGAATTTTGAATTCACATTTAGATTCATGGGAAAATTGCATGAATATTCCTGAAGTTTGCCATATTCTCATAGATACCCTTGCTTTTGCAGAAATTTCACAAATACTTCTTGACCAAAATTTTCACGTGTTTGTTTTGTTGTGCATGTCAATTCCCTTCTTCCTTAGTACACACATAACAAAAAGAAATAGTGTACACACAAAGAGAGAAGGAGGTGCACAACAAAATAAATACCTGAAAACATTGGTCCAAAGGTATTTGTAAAATTCCTGAAAAAGCAGGGATATCTATGAAAATATGGCAAACTTTATGGGTATTCATGAAATTTTCTCTAGATTCAAAGACCCCGTTTAAGCCTATAAATCACTGAGGAAGATACCACTGAACACCATCAAAATAATGGGGCAATTATTATTATTTTACCCTTGTTTGTAAAAAACGCTCAAATTTTCCATCCTGGCCGACATGGACGTATGTGCAATAAACCAAGCCGTTCTGTTGTTGTATTTGCCCAACCCAAGTAAAGTAAATTTCTATAAATTCAGCCCCTCCTCCCACCATCTCCAAATTCTGGATGAAAAAAGTGCTCATTTGATGCTTGAATTCTAGCACCTTTGTTTGATGAGGTCACAAGCATGTAATGTAGAAGCTACATGAGAGACACTATAGTATAAATTTGATTTTTCAAATTTAAAAATTTAAAAGTTTCTTAATTATATGGTTGTCTTGTTGTGTTTTAAGTTAATGTAAAAGTCACTAGGTGTCTTTTATTCACCACAACAACAAAATAGATATTAATAGGGTGGATTTGAAGTCGAAAATTAACAAATTACATAATTTTATGCTTGGAAACAGGTGCAAATGAAAGAAAATGCATGTTTTAAGCATTTGCAAACCACCTGCAAATCAATTTAGTATCTTTTGGAGCAAAGTAGTTATTTGGCTATGTGACACAAGATGAGTAGCCATTTAGTGTCCTCATTTTTTCCTCCAACGCTTCATGGTTTCACATATCTTTTACCCACAGTATACGTCATATTATGTACACATCTGACCGCACAAACTACCACATGTGAAGACGTGTACAAATGTGTAAAGGTACATTTAGAAGCCCATTTTTGTTGGTAAAAATGGTGAATCTTAGTTGGGTAGATTTAACACTATAATAATAATAATCCACCTCACTTGGGTACCCAAAATATCACTATTTTGTTGAAAGCTAACTCAAACATGACTTCACGTTGCGTTATGGAGCTCAATCACCTCAAGAGCCGAGAAAGTTCCTGGATCATCATCACATGGACCCTGCATGGTGTATTCTATTGCACTATAATACCAAACGTCCTATACTGTTTCCAAAAAGGATAAAAAACACATTCTAAAAACCATACGCCCTGATTTCCAACATTTATTCGAATTTTTGTATGTCTGAGATCTGTTTAAATCCGTTAGTCTGTTGTGTAATTTTTCATATTAACCCCTAAAGGACCAACTGTCCCCTCGGGGGACAGTTGGGATTTTGGGCATGTACTTACAACTAAATTATTTTGTATGATTTTTTTGAAACTTTTATGGAAGATGAGGAATTCAAAAATCTACGTGGGCATCTAATTTTTTCTTCATTCCGACATTTACTGAAGAAGTTATGCATGAATTTCTGAAAAAATGTGGAGATTGGGCAGCCAGAAACTTTTCTAAAAATAACATTTTTTCAAAATAAAAATCTGAAATTGGTTCTTTAGATTTATACATATGTGGGGAGCTTTGAATCATTCAATTCCAATTTATGATTGAAAAGTTTTAGTTTGCAGGCAGGTACGGAACTCCCACACTTCCATTCCTTTTGCCTTTGGTGCTATACTTTTTGTGCTCTTTGTGAATTTGTTTTTTGACTTTTTTTTTTTTCCTTGCTGTAGTAGACTAAGATTCCTTGGTTTTTGTCATTTGGATCAGAGTAATTCACATTTCACAATTTTACATAAATCCTCCAATTTTGCGTAGTGTATATGCAAATTTGATGACCTTACGGCATTGCAAGATTTTACAAAATATGATTTACACCTCCAATTCATTTGAAAATTCTCCCACACTTACCTAACTTGATCTTCTACATGGGAAAAATAAACCTCACATTTGCGTAGAGCATTTTTTTTATTTAGAGGCAATCAAAGGCTTCTAAAATTTTTGGGCAGCAGGGAAAAAAACTTTTTTTTTCACTTCAAAAGTCAATATCTCACTCTTTTACATCTAGAATGAGATAATTTTTTTTCCACAATTACCTCCCATAGTCTAAGACAAGATCTTATGGTTGGATCTCCAAAAATAATTATTTTTCCTACCTTTGTACTCATTCCCCCAAAATGGCAGTTTTCAATAACTTTCATTAAAAAAAGGGCTTGGTCCTTGAGGGTTTAATGGAATTTCTATTTGTTGTAATGCCTTGTCTTTTACGGGTTAGGGCACACTTCTATGGGCAATTGCAACAAATAAAAAATAAAATAAAAAGTTAGTAAACAATAATCAAGTTATGAAACCTTGCACAAAATCGTACTGGAAAATAGTGAAATTGAAAATTAATTCGTTCCTGCAAGTTTCAAACTAGAAGCACATAAATTTTGGGGTCTTGGTTTCCCAAAGTCATAAAACCATGAAAGTTGATCCTTAACCCCTAACCGTCCAATAGGACAAAAATTGTCCTTTCAATGCCGAAACACACCCCGAGGGTGGAAAAAGACTTTTTTTTCAATTTTTTTTTCTTGAAAGTGGTCAAAGAGATGTGCCACATCACTGAATGTCAAAAATAGCTGCTTTCAATGTTTCCATATTTTTTAAAACATCAATTTGTAAAGAGGTGTACAAGGTCCCTACTGCTTTTTTGTGAGGGTAGGATACACTACTGACTTTTCCTTCTTTTGAGGAGAATATTATCTCTCTTGGACACATGCCACAGGCTATTCATTGCCCTTGAACATTGCACTCTCCTCAGTCTGAGACACAAGTTCAAAATCAATGCTTTAAGGGTTAAATGGTTAAGAGATCCAAGGTAAAGAGAAACACCATGCAGGAAAAATTGAAAAATACACATATCTACATGGAGACATGGGAACACATACCCAAAACATGAATCAAAGAGGGCCCCATTTTCTAAATTAAAATAGGTGGAAAATGTTGTGAAAAGATCATGGAGCCAATAAGGGGGTTGGAATCCCTAGAGCCCCCCCCCCGACCCCCTCCCTTGTTGCAAGTCCCGAGGAGCTTTCGAAATCCCCCAAATTATTCTTGTTTTTATAATGTACTTTATAATGAAGTAATAAGATCAGTGTAGCTTCAATTATCAAGTTTCTGTTTCGCTTTTTTAATTTTTCAAAAGTGTTAAACTTGTATATTTGTGGCTCTTCATAAGATTCGGTAGTTTGAAGAGAGGTTGCCTTTCCCTCCATTCAGGTATCATACATGAAATTCATCTTGACAAAAAATTAATTAATTAATTAATCAATTTTCTGACATGTCTGTCCTCCTAGATGTGTGTGCATTGAATTAAGCCTCTCTTTCATAGACTCTGACAAATTCAACCAAGTGTCCCCATAGTTAAAGAAGGGTGTGGAATATTCCACACCATTCTCTTGGAGGGAGGGTAACCTTTACTAGTGCTACTAAATGTTATGTTAACCCCTCCTCGCCGGCGGTTTAGTAAATACACAGGAAATGAGGACAAAATCGTTTACTTTAGCAACAAGGGGTTAACCGCTCATTGCCTAAGCGGACGGAACTGTCCATGTTTCATGTGTATTGTAGGTTGAGAGCAAATTCAACATGTCTTTGCCAAATCAATTATTTTTTGAGAAAAAACAAATTTGGCATTTGCTTTTGTAATTAAACAAGATTGGGCACTTTTAGAAAAAGTTGTTATTATTTGGTACTCAACCAAATTTTCTAATAGAATTAAGCCTTTTTCTAAGCATCTTCCGCCTTCTAAAATTAGCCCTTGGTATAAAATTTGCAGTAGATTGAGAGCTCTTGGAATCAACTTGAAACTTCTAGTGTTTAGTTAAGCTTAATGTCTTTTATAATATTTAACATTTCAATTCTTTGATTTGTTTGACATTGGGCATTTTTGAAGAATAATTTATGGAATAATTGGGCAGAATTTTGAGGAATTTTTGTATGCCAAATCTACTCTCAACCTACAGTATTTTGAGATTTACAAGCCATAAGGGCTTAATTCTTAACCTCTAAATGCCCAAGGCATCAAATTTTATGTACAAACCATCAAAATTTGGTGCCTTGTACATTTAAGGGTCCAATGTCCAAAGCATCACATTTTGGTGGTTTATACACTACAATTTGATGCCTTGGATATTTAGGGTTGAATGACCTTCAAGTGTAACTTTGTGAAGTTTCACTATTTGCTACATAAAAACGTTCTCTTGTTAAGAGGTTTGTAGTTATGCTAGGATGAATTTGTTTTCACTACTATCTCCTTCTCATGAATTTTCATGTTGTTTTGAGCAACTAAAAAAAATCCTTTGGAGTTTCATAGAGTTTTGTGTTTTGCTTTACCCTTTTAGTGACCAATTGACCACTTTTGGGTTGATTTTGGTACTCCGTGGTTCTTGTAGTCTTTGTTCCATTTAATTTGCAAAAACACAAAATGTAACAGAGTTGGAGCACTAACTTGTGCTTCTTCTGGAACAAATTTCAAAGCAAGACATAAAGAAACACGATAGCTATGCGTGTTTTACATATGAAGCTGGGACTCTCATATGGGTATAACAAATGAAATACTAATTTAGTGCAACTATGACGTGATCCCAAAGTTCACACATTCCACCCAAAGTATGTGGTGCTAGCTCTCTGGCAATTGTGCAAAAGATGCATGGTTTATTTAGAAGTTCTACTTGTGGCCGTATTTGAGCTACAACATTGCATATTCCATGAAATCTTAGGTTCCAAAGATTTGCAATGCTTAATGTGGGACTTTGTAACTCAAATGACACCCAATGTAGATGATATTGACCAATCGGATTTTGTGGAAACATGTTCCATGCATGATGTATTCAACCATATATGTCTAGCCATGTTTGTATTCTTCCAATGCTCAATTTCACAAATCATGTTGTGAAATGCACATATTGACTTAAACTTTGTAGTTTTTTTTAGAAGTGCAGTAACCTAGAATGGGGCAATAGCCTCTACAAGTCCTAGTACTATCAAAAGTTTCAATTGCACGATTAACACTAATTAGTTAGAGTATCTTATGTTTTTCACAACAATTTTTTTTGGATCATCACGCTCCTCACAGCCCTCACTTGGAATTGTTTTGATAAATCAATTTTTTTTTATATTCATATTACCAAAGTTTATAGTTGTGATATGTCCGGTTCAATTTAATTTTAGAACCACATATTTTGTCCTTGAATGCGTTTTCAAACCATATAGTGAAAACTTGAGGTGCCCTCAAATGGTTGACAGTCACTAAAGGGTTGGATACAAATTTTCAGTTTGTTTAGAATAAACAAGATAAATATGAAACAAATATTTTGTAATGGGATTTTTTTTTGGAAGAAATGCTTAAAATTTGGAAAACAACGAAGAGTGATCAAATGCTGATGTGGTTTGTCATTATTTAGATTAATGAGAACATCATCTGTTGTTTGAGGCTTTTTAGAAAAATCAAGGCATGTTGGTTCAAAAAACTTGTGTGTCAAACATTAACATCCTTTAACCCCTGAGCGCCCAAGCCATTTTCACCAAAATCAAGGTTTTTGGAGACTAACAATTTTGATGTATCATATCTCAGGCAATTTGATAATTCACAAAATGTGATTATTGAAAATAGTGGAACACCTACTTAGAAAATGGTTTGCAAATTTTGGGAACAAGTTACCGCTGGAGATGGGAGATTATAACATTTGATCAAACAACATGCGATGACAAAATCTCATTTTTTGGTAAGTAGGTGCTATTTGATGATTTTTACAAAATTTCATAAGCCCCAAATTCATCTCAAATTTTGTGAGCAGCAAGATTAGATGTGAATGCACACAATTCTAAATTATTGAAGATTGCCCTTCTTTTTATGTCAAGTTTTAGGGTTGCAAATTGCTATTGCACGGAATACAATGACCGACACAATCAGTGACAATTGCCATAATAAGGGTCTAGAACATGCTTGAACCCTTGCCAACAACTTTCCCACTACTACAAAGCTCACAAGGAAGCTTACAAGGGATATTAACCGGTTGCATCCTGTAAAATGCTGCTTGCCACCACGTCCTGTACTGTGTTTCTCCCAATTAAATCTCTTGCAGCACTTGTACAACATTTGACTTTTCTTGTCATTACTCCATTGACATGAACAACTTGAATGCTTTCATAATGCCTTCATAATTGTACTTTATAGCAAGATTAAAAAAGTAAATTCGATTCCTCAAATAAGCATTTCTAATCCCCAGAAATGGTATACTGTCTCTAGGGCGCTCACGGGTTAATACATTGTCCTTTATATTTTATTTAGAGGTGCCTTCTTTACTCATCAAAAGTAGGTATTTTCAATTAAATAAACAAAGAAACAAAAAACAAAGTTCAAAGTTCAGATACAGGCTTAACCGCCTTAAGGCTTTAGCTCTTGACCAATTGTAGTCCATACTAAAATGTATGCTATTAAATTTTTAAGGTATGAGGAATACATATTTCGAACCCCCTATTGCAAAATGCACTTGGACAATGTTTTGTCCAAAACGTACACCTTCTCAAATACAAAAATCTTTTGCAATGTCTGGATACACTTATAATCAACACTAATAAAATTCATAGTTCATTTACATAATGTCCAAAACATCACATATTGAGACATTCTTTCAATTGCCAACAGTTTTAACAAAATACTAAATTAGTTAAACAAGGAGAAGAAAAACAATTGTTTGTGTAAACTATTTGTGGTTTAGGTGCCATGTTGGTTTTGAAACAAAACTTAGGGATTGGCAATATAAATCAACAAAAACACACACCAATCTTACAAGGCAGTCGTTGATTCCAAAATGAAATTTTCATAATTACCTCAAGTTACTAAAAGCATTCCTAAAAGTGTTCTAGATCTTAAATTTAACAATGCAACATTTACAACGTAATTAGGAATTTAAAAAATAAGAAATTTACAAATAAGACATGAAAATACAAATACAAGTTACAAATAGGGACACAATTCACTAGTAATTACAAAGAAAGGCACAACCATACTATTGTTGTTATCATATAAACCTCAAGCTAGATGACAAACCAAAGAAGTTTTGCCATTCAAGACCATTGTTGTGAACACATCTACAAAAACGCAACAAGAAGGGGCACAAACTTCTACACTTACAAACAACATTTATAGGTAATGAATCCTTGGGAGTACCAAAGGTTGGGCAACAAGGAGCAATGTTCAAGTTGATTTTGAGCTTCAATGGCAAAGATTGGCAATTCTCAAATTTATCTTGTTTTTTTTTAAATTCATGCACCAAAATATTGCCTATACTCCCATATTATAATTAGATATTTTCTTGAAGATCCAACTTTTGTTTGCTATGATAGATTCAAATTTTCACTAACTTTTTTGTCTCTTCATTCTGTTGACTTTCTATTTGATTATAATTCTCCCCACTCATTGATGAGGAGATAGTGAATGAAGAACATTGAACCTGTTATTCATTAAATTGGGAAAAAGTGACATTTTGGGACTTTTAGATTTTATATTTTTTAAAGAGTATTGAATGAATAATTTTTAAAAAACATAAAATCCAAAAGCCTCAAAATGTTGCTTTTTCTCAATTTAATGAATAACACATTATGGGCAGAGATATTGTGGATGTATCCCTATGTGTAATCATGTTTCAAAATCCATCCTTCCTTTCTACTTACTTTGTGAGTTTGTTGCAATTTGAAAGGAATTTTTTTGACTTCATTGGTTAAATCAGACATTTCCCATCTTCAACCAGTTTTCACTAAATTGCGCCAAATAGTTTATATATCTATACCATGATATACTATAATTATTATTTTTATAAGATTTAACTGATTTTTTTAGCCAATAGTTTCAAATACAGCCGGCTTTTAACAATTTCAACCAACTAACAATGCATTAAATGCTGGTTCTCTCCAAACGTTGCTTTGGAGTCTGGACCCTTTCTTTGTAAATTCACCAACAATATTTAAGAGAAAGTTTGCTCCATTTGAGCCAAAACTTCAAAAGGCAGAACCGAAGTGGCAGGAAAGTAAAAGGCAAGAGGAGAATGCTAATCATAAAGAAATCCGTGCAACGGTACTGACAGGACTCCAGCCATGACTCCAGCAATGGCTCCAGCAGTCCAGCCAGCTGCGAGTTATCCATGCATGGGTCCATCGCGATGAGTCACCGGCCCGGCCCGGCGCGGGTGACTCACTGCCCCTGCCCCTTGACTCAGACCACATCTACGTGTTTTGCTCCCTTTGCCACCCTCACCAATATTGCACGTGACTCCGTGATGTCACTGCCTGCCATATGGATTTAACTCTAGCCCCCCCTAATTTAGGGAATTGCTAAATTTAGGGAATTGCTAAAGCACACCCTTGTAAGCATGTAATTATAGAATTTAGTGCAGCTTTTTATTTATTCAAGGGGTTCATCACTTAGTCAATCATAGCGTTACTGTCTCCTTGAAAGAAAAAAGAACAAATACCAATTAAAGTTATAATTTTAGGGAATTGATATGTGCACACTCGGGGTTGATATTTGCAGACCCCCCTTGGGAGGTACATTATAGATTTCTACCATCTAAAAGTTGAAGTTGAGAAATTTGAATTCAAATTTCTCAACTTCAACTTTTAGATGGTAGAAATCTATAATGTACCTCCCAAGGGGGGTCTGCAAATATCAACCCCGAGTGTGCACATATCAATTCCCTAATTTTATTGCACCATTGTTATTTTTTGATATAATTTTGTTTTAAGTAATTGAAAAGTCCTATATTTTAAGTTTCAAACTCAAGCACCTACAATTTTTTAAAGAAAGTCTTCAAACAATAAAGGTGAAACAAATTTTTTAATTCAAATCAAAAAAATCAGCATCAGATTCTCACATTTCATGCTCAAAACACACCTTGAAGTGAGACGTTAGCAATTTTGGATGTGGCTTTAGCCATTCTCTTAATTTATTTTCATTCTTACTAATTAAAATGTACTTAAAATTGCCTCTCTATTTTGCTAACTTAGAATCCATGGGGCATGGGCCATGGCTGACTCCGTAGGAACTTGTATTTTAATGCCAATCATCAAGTGGTTTTTTCAAGATGCTTCCACAAACCCGACATTTCAGGAATCCTTCTTATCTTGCTTATATTGCTGTTGAGCATTGAGTAGTGGTCCCAATTCCCAAATGTATTTTTTATGTTACCTTCATGATTTGAATAAAGGAGATTAAACACTGCGAGATATGCTTGCTTTGATATGATTAATATGAATGAAAGATGCTTGCCTAAATCTTATTGAGACAAGTGAAAGATGATTCTGCAAATATAGAGTAGAAGAGCCGAACTAAAAGGGTCTAGGGACAAGCCAAAGAGCCAAGATATTTAACACTTTGACATTCACATTTTTTGGAAAGAAAAATAGCACAGTTTGTGAATAATGCTATTGAGTGAGAGTGACAATTCCTATTGTACTACTTTCACCACTTTGGACTGCAAATTTTCCGTGCAAAGAACAAAAAAGTTGTATTTGTGAAGGAGCTTAGTGGGTTTGGATTGGATGAAAGGAGGCTTTGTATTGAGAGAAGCTACCTTGAAGAAAGTTTGAATATTAACCTTACTTGGAAAGCAAGCCAATGTTACATTGTCAAAACCTCCAATAAAGTAAGGTAGGAGGCTCTAATTTAGAGCAGGCTCTAAAAATAAAGCACCTTCTCAAATGTACTCTATTTATACATGTTGATATTCATAATCCTTTAATAATGTACATTTGAGGAGGTGCTCCATTTTAGAGCCCTGTGGCCTTTTCACTTCAAAATTTCATAAGTAATTCCACAAAGTTTCAAAAAATATGAATAAACTTGGGTTAGATGTCAATTCCTCTTATCTTTCAAGAAAAATTTACTAAAAAATATTTCAAGAAGTTTCACCTACCCAAAATTTAGTTTTAGTCCTTAGAAGTTCTAGTTATGAGCCTCCTACTTTAACCCTTAAGTGTTGGGGGTCATCGTGGAAACACGGGCCTTGTGTATTTGCGAGGACAAAAGTCTTCCTCTTTGAGGTTGAAGGGTTAATTCCCAAATGAATGTTCATATCTTTCTTGCAAAAAGAAGGGACACAAACCAAGGTTTAAAGAAATTCCTCTTTGAAATTTGTAATCTGAGGTCATGTGATAATGGAAAAAGTCCTAGTCAGCTCAAAAGTGGAGTACACTAATAATGGTATTTAGGGTTGGGAACACTAATTACAAACCCTAACACTAAATGTCAACAATCCCCTTAATGTTACCAACACTAAATGTCAACCTATACACTATTTGTCAACTATTGTAATTTTTGGGAGTAAATTTTTTTACAAGTTTACATTTAGTGTT
Organism: Ulota crispa; assembly: GCA_963920765.1. NCBI lineage: Eukaryota > Viridiplantae > Streptophyta > Bryopsida > Orthotrichales > Orthotrichaceae > Ulota > Ulota crispa. Next base: position 23,803,169 of record OY987244.1, on the reverse strand, counting down.
AGAAATTGGTTCATTTTTAATCCAAAAATATCCAAAAATACCCAAAAATACCCAAAATACCCAAAAATACCCAAAAATACCCAAATTTTGAAATTTTGAAAAAATAAAAAATAAAAAAATGTTATGATTTATTTAAAAATGTCATAACTTTCTTTTCTTCAAAAAAAAGTTAATTTTTTAATTTAATGTTATGATATTATGTTCCCAAAGTTCCCAATGAAGTTCCCAAAGTTCCAATGAAGTTCTCAAAGTTCCAATATGATATTCCCAAAATTCTCACATGACGTTCCCTACGTTCCCATATTTTGGAGGAGGCAACAAAGAGTGGTGTGCACAAAAAGAAAGCAACTCTAAATGCAAACTAGTTGAGATTTAGAGTGAGTGAAGTTAAAGTGCAAGTAACACTATTAGTACCATAACACTAAATACCATTATCAGTGTAGTGGGGAGATACTACTTATACAATAAAATATAGTTGAACAACGCCCAGCATGCCACAGATTTAGGGGGTACCCACCCATAAGTTTCAGATATTTGTTTTTATGTTATTTTTATGTGTAGACTTTGTTCCGGGAGGGAAAAATAAATATATATATATCTATATTCAGTTTCTTGGACTTACCAAACACGTTGGTACTACGGTATAAAATTTTCACAACAACCTAAAATGTCCAACCACCTACCACCAATGGCGATACTTTTGTAGAGGAACTGTTGTATTTAATGCCCAAATTCTTGGCAAAATTTCCTTTTTGCAATGGTCGCTCCAACAAATTCACTTGTTTAGTACCAAAGAGCCAAACATTAATGCAATTCACACCAACTGCGTGCACAAGTGATTGTAAACTAATCTATCTTTCAATGAGACAAAACCTCCACAATACCGAAAAAAATGCATATTCATCAATGCCTCTTTTACCGAGTGGAGAAAATTATTACTTCAATGAAGCCACGTATTTGTACTTTCATATGCATTTTGGATAGAAACCAATAGGAGGTTTCAAACCTAAATATAATCCATAACTAAATTTGAGTTTCCCTCAACTAATTCTGTGAGAAAAAGAAATTAATTTTTCAAAGGTGGTTGCAAGGCTTAATTTTATCTTTTTCCTCCTTTACTCACACTAGCAAGCTCATGCTTCTTTATCAATTTCATTGAGGGCACATGCTTGTTGTTTTCTCAAGCAAGAGGGCCATAGACTTGCGCCTTTGCACACCTTGCTAAGTGCGCTAAACTTTTTGGTTCTCTCACAAACAAATTTGATTTTGCACAAGACATCTCCCATTTTTGCAAGGGAAAAGCAAAAAGAAAACTCAAATTTCCTTGAGAAACCTCCTAATAAGTTGGTTGTACATTATATATTTCATATAAATCCAACAATACTACGCTGTATATATATTCGTTTTTATCAAAAGTGAGAATGCATCTTGCTAAACAATTGTTTATGTATACCCCAATTATTATTAGATCAAATTTAACGAGTGCAATAAGGAACAATTTTACACCCATAAAAATCCCATCTAAATAGGGTCTTGATATTGCCACCCCCTTTTTGATACTGTCACCCCCCTTTTTGATACTGCCACCCCCCTTTTTGATATTGTCACCCCCTTTTTTGATATTGTCACCTCCCTCTTTTATAGCATATTCAATTCTTAATTGTTTTTGGGGACAATGTTTTTTAAATTTAGAATGAAATATGTGTCAAACTAAGTGATTTTTTTTTGGTATTTTTCAAAATGATAAATTACAATAAAAAAATTTAATAAAAAAGATAATAGAGTATTGCCTTTTCTTATCAAAAATCATGATTGCAGCTTATTATTTTGAAAAACACCAACAAAAAATTATTTGGTTTCATACATATTTAATCCTAAATTCAAAAAAAGAATTGTCCCCAAAAACCACTAAAAAACAAATAATGATGTAAAAGTGGGGGGTGGCAGCGGGGTGGCAGTATCAAGACCCTAATTATATGTATGTATGTGTGTGATTATGGGGTCTTGTAGCTATTATGGTTTACATTGAATATTACAATTAGGTTGCCTAAACAATTAGATTGCCTTACTTTAGAAAGTTATCTCATGACTCATAGCTTGATCACTTGGAAGCACAAGCAATTATCTAGATATTAGGATTTCACAAGGTTTACAACATAAAAGTCAATATTTTATTTTTTTGTAGCTACAGTTACCGTTACAAAGCTCTTTAAAAGTGTTTATTGCCTTAAATATTGATAAAAGCTATTGTAGTAATAATAAGTATTTATATAGTGTAAAATGTTGAGAAATTAGTATGGGGCAACCTATATGCAATATTCAATGAACATCAAATAGTGCATTTAGGTTGCCTTAACAATTAGGTTGCCTTACCTTGCCAAAGTTACCTCATGACTCACCCTTGGCCACCTAGAGGGACATGCAACTCTCTTTATGCTACAATGATTTTTGGTTTTGCATAAAGTTTCAACTTCCTTACTACCTGGGTTTAGCACTTGTTGCTGCACCCAACCTTTACTTGCTTCCTCCAATACTTATCACAATAATTATTAACAAATTGTACTATAGTCTTGATAAATATTCAAATAGTGTGAAATGTCAAATGTCAAGAAATTAGTATGGGGTAGCTTAAATGTAGTGTTGCCACAACAATCAGGTTGCCTTACCTTGGAAAGTTTTCTCATAACCCACCACTTGCCCACTTAGAAGTTCATGTAACTCTTATATATTAAAATTTCACTTGGTTTACAACTTAGATGTTGTTAGTTTGTGTTTCTATAACTTTGTAATAGTTGTCAAATCTTTTAAAAATCATTTATCACAATAATTATTGATAAAAGCCAATGTAGTAACAATAAGTATTTAAATAGTGCGGAATGTCAAGAAATTAGTATGGGCAACCTAAATGCACTATTTGGTGTAGAGGATACGGTGTACTTTAATTGTGGACGAGCTTGCCATAATCTTAGCAAGGTTTCCGTTGGAAGCATAGTACCATATGCTTTGGTATGATCCTTTGAAGCGTTGTACTTCCTGAATATGCCGAGCCATCAAACCAGCCCCGGTGGACAAGCATCCCACCGGCACTGCCAAGCATATTCCCAGAGTCACCCTGTACTGAGTGTACTCTCTGACTCCTTTGAATATGCCCGGCTGAATAAACCTTGGCTGGAACTTGGACCCCCTTGAGAAGAGCATATTCCCCAAGATGCTCAACGTCCGATCCTTGTATCCCATCACCCCAGCCAGCCATTCTCTCCTTTCAACAAAAATGCAATCCACACCCACAAAAACAGAAAAAAACAAAAATATTGACAAGCATGGAGGCATAGGAAGTTCCAAAAATGAAAACCACAAACTTTTGGCTGGTAAGAATTATAGGGTGCACCCCATGTGGGCAAACTTCCATGTTGGCATGGGCCTTGGAGTTGGAAAACTTAGAAACAACAAATATGGGGTTTTTGGTTTTGGGACGGCATGGAAGGTCCTCTCTTCAAGAAATTGTGTCCTAATTGACATGTTTGAATTGACTAATGTGTCCAAAATGACTTAAAAACTATCAAATTGGACAATTTCTGTAGATTTAACCATGTTGATTTGGCCATATTTTTGTCATTTTGCATAGTTTTCCTTGTAGTGCATTCAAAAACTCCAAAAAAAAGAATCCACTAACTTTTTCCCCTTGGTGAATCACTTTCAAATTTACCATTTTTTAATGTTTTATTTTATTTGATTATTTCAAATCACAAATGGAAATAACAACTATAAAGATAAAAGAAAAAATATTTACACTGAAAAGTGGAATTAGGTAGCCTCACACTGATTTCTTGACATTTTCCATTACATAAGTGTGTTTTTCATCAACTATTATTGCATATGGACCTAGCAACAACAACTACGCTAAGAAGAAAAAAAACTAGTTGCGTCCAAGACGTAAATCATGTGACGTCCTAGTATATTATTTAGAGAGTTGCGTGTGCATCTCCAAATGGCCAAGCACTGAGTCATAAGGTAACTCTCCAAAGGAAAGGCAACCTAATTTCACTATTTATTTTGTACTCCAAGTACCAATCAGGGTCAAGAGGATGCCACCAACTATTACTAATTAACTGGATAAACACTGCTCAAATTGAAACTTTCATTGGTTGGAATCCACCATTGCCATAATAATAATAGTGCTGGTTTGGAGCTTAAAATGTTGATCTTTTTTTTATCTCAAGTAAGTGGTAAGAATTGAGCTTCACATACAGTAGTCCTTCATCCATATGAGGATTAAGGATCCCCAACTTGAGTTGAAATTATAGAATGAAAAGAACTCACAAAATTAAAGCAAAACAATTTGTTTGCAAATTTTCCAAGCTTACTCTTCATGTCGTGCCCCTACAAGATTGTTTTTGGATGTGTATTTTTGACAATGTTGTAGCATACTTCCACAATACGATGGCACTCATTAGTATGGACTCAAAGCCTTTGACAGGTTCTTGCAAAGGCGTCACTCCTTTAAATTTCTTTTTTGTTGACATGTTATTTTGATGCTTGTACTTGATGCAACGTTGCGCTAGATGAAGAAGCAAGTCAAGTACAAAAACAAAATTGACATGGACAACTCAATGCAACAAACTGAAAAAACAAGGATAAGGTTGGCTATGTATTGGACCACATATTTGATGATGTGTCCCCCACGGCCATTGCTCAACAATATTGAGTTTTCATTGCGGGTCACGGCACAGCTTAAAACCCCCTTAGTCAAGCAAAATAAAATTTATTTGTAAAAAGTAGAATTAATTTAAAAAACTACTGCTTTATTCTTGAGTGATAAATACAATGGTGCTTGGTCAACGTCTTTTTTAACAATAACTATTGGATAGGATCACAGTCCCATTTCCCTTTTGCTTGAAATGTGAATTATGAGCTTGGTTAAGGTCAAGTTTGCATATGATCAATGTTTGCTTTTTTTCAACGCTCATTATGACTCATCAATTAGAAATGCATCTAGTTAGTGAACTAGAAACACGTGTGGGAAAGCACTTCTAGAATTGTAACTACCAATATTAGGGGAAGTAATGCAAATAGAGTGCTTGTTTATGATCAAAGTTTGGATACAGTTGACATTCTTTTCTAGCCTAAAGTGTTGACCTTATTCAAGCACCAATGTACTACAAGGAAATCATGGTCGAATTTCCAAAAAGTTAACAAAGATTGTGACCTAATCAACTATATACTATAGATTAGGTCACAATCTTTGTCAACTTTTTATAGATTCAACCATGGTTCCCTTGTGATGACGTAGTGGGTATATTTAAAGAGAGCTTGTCCACTTGATCCTAGGGAGGAGCCCCTCATCAGGTTTTTTTCTTGGCACTTTTCATTGGTCTACTGCATAAATAAATAATGGATAGGATTGTCCATGTGCGCACGTTCATGAATAGCTTGTATTGATACATTCACTCAGATACTGTCCATTAGTATATTTCTTTGAAGGGCATTTGGCGATTTTATTCATCTTTTCCATTTTTCTCACCCAATTTTTTTCGGGAGTATTAAGGCTACAAGTGTCATAATCAATAGATGCTTCTAACAAGAATTTGCTGCAACAAAATTTGTTTGCCACCGTAAATCCTTCACGAGAAGAGGAGAAGACATGGGCAAGGCTTCGATCGCTTGATATTGATCTCCCACCTGAGCTTGTTCTCACATTCGATCACCTAGCACGAGCTCCCAGATTTTAGGTCTGATCCTAAAATTAGGTTTTCATAATCTCGTTTAACTCTAGGAGCTAAACACCTCCGACTCCCTGTTGTGTTGTTGATCTAGTGTCTCACAAACTCTTGTGGTTAAAGAGTCGGGACAATCTAGAGCTCTAGCAGTTTCTGATTTTTTCAATTTATTCTCACTCATCTCTTGTTGATCCAACCCTCAGACCTCCAACCTGTCATAGGGTACCATTGTAAAAATTTTAAAAATTGAAATGAAAATGAAACCCATGGCCGTCTCGGTACGCACCCGATTTTTCCCCACAAGGGGTTTATTTCCCTTGTCACTATAAAATAAAATGCTGAGGTTGTTTTGAGCTTCCACAAGTTAACAATTTGAGGTTGTTTTAAGCTCCTACAATGAAAATATTTTTGCGATGAAGGCCCCCTTGTAGAGAGAGTGAAGTTGGCGTGTCCTCATGGATGATATCTCTTCATCTATAATTGATTTGTGAAATTTGATATCATAAATTTTTGAGAATTATTAGACTCCTACCTTTAGGAGGTTTTACACTACAAACTACTAAGTAAATTCTTGAATAATTGAAAGGGACCTAGTGATTAGCAAAGCTTAGGGCAGCTTTACACTATGAGTCAAGGTCGGTTTAAGTGTCTAACACTCCCATTGCTGAGTTTAGGTTGGTTTATTTTTTTGAAAATGGCTTCAAGGCTTTACATAAGGAATCAAAGCCAAATTTTCAAAATATATCTTAATTTTTTAAGCAACAACATTTGACATGGCCTTTATATCAATATTTGGATTCTTAAAAAATGGGAAGCTAATTCTTGACTCCTAAGCCATTGTCAACTTGTATTAAAATGTGATTACTTAACTCCTAAACGTCCAAGGGGTTAAGGGTGAAACATAGATGTATTATAAATAATACTTATTAACATTGTATTCATTAAAATGGGAGATTGGGCACCTCCTAAAATAACCAAATGAGACATAAATTTTTTCAATTTTAGGTCATTTTTGAAAGGTTTTATTGCAATTTAGCTCAATTCAAGTTAAATTGCAATAAAAATTTCTAATTTTAAGTCAAATCTAAAAGATTTTATGTCAATTTAGCTTAAATCAAGTTGAATTGACATAAAACCTTTCATCAAATTTCCTTTACATTACCTCTTATTTCAATGGAAAACTCCCATTTTAATGAATATGAGGTTAATATGTAACTTTGATAAAGTTTGCTTCAAAAGAGAAAACAAGAATCATGATATTTAGTTATTATAATATAGTCAAACATTCAAAAAAAGTTTTGGACTTTTATTTAATGAATTTAGAAGCATTTACCATTTAATATTCAGCAAAATTATAGATTTTATGTATAGATTTTAAAATTTGGTATGATTGGTTAAAAACAAACATTCTATTGTAAACTTAAAAAACGCACTCTTTTAAAAAGAAAGAAAATCATTAGTTTCTTGAAATAGTAAATTTTACAACACTAGCAAATATTGAAGTGTTTGTCTTTGAAAAAAGATTTCTTGGTGGAGTTTAACTTGGATTGACATGACTCAAGTTGGGTTGGAAAGTAGACTTGATTTTCTATTTAGAGATTATTATTATTTTAAATTTTTTTCCATCTCGGGCAGCCCGCAAAAAACAAGGAGCGACCATAAAATGGTCATTTGAGAGCTTAGTTTTCCCCACAAGAGAACTAACCACATTCTACTCATATTATATTGAGCATTTGGGGCCATTCTTGAAGTCATTTGGGTAGAAATTTTGGTTAAAACAGCCCTAAGTTTTCATTGCCTTAGAGCGTCCTCAATCTAGCACATATATCAACTCTCTAACAGCCTCTCATAGTGGGTCTGAGCTTGAGAATTGCAAAACTAGTCCAATGCACCATGCATGTGGGACATGATCTTAAAGGGGACAACAAAACCGAGGCCACACTTGGTATTTCAATTGCCCTCTAGAGTCCTTCAAATTGCTATGTATATTGTTGTATTCTATTGTTAGAGAAATGATGATTACTTTGCAAGTCAAAAACAGAGATCATATTAGAAAAGCCTAACAAAAATAGAATTTATATTTCTCTCTACCGTTGTGCATTGGGTTGGAGGAGCCGGTACATTGCCTATGTCACTTGAGGCCACACAACAAAGCTTTATAATTGTTGTTAACAAGCTCTGATGCAGGGTTAGGATCGAAGATGCCCTTAGAGCGTCTCCTACAACCCTCCAAATGTTCATGCCTCGCTCAAATCCGGATGAAAAGCAATCAATTCAAGCGGTGTCAGCCTCTACATTTACCTTCCCCCTTCAAATATGGCTTATTTGAAAGGGTCTCTAAACCCTCTACATGCTATATTTTCATGTGGGCATAGCTTACTTTGTTGCTTTTGAAAATTCCTTGACTTGTGGTTGGTTGGGGATACAAGTGGCCATTCCCTCTAAAACGGATAGAGAGGAATTGAAGGGACCTGGACATTTGGAGGGTTGCAAGAGATGCTCATAACTCCTAGTGTAAAGGGGCATGTACACTGAAGTGTCCTAGATTTTATTTTATAGACATATGTGAAGGAGTATCTTGCTGGCGAAACTTCAAATAAAACTGAATGATACCTAATTACCTGTAAGGTAGCAGCATCTATAAGCGTTGCGTCCCCATGCCCGTCACCTCACAGTGGCAGGGCTAATTAATAAAAAAACAAATGGTTGTGGGTGACTGAGTGATGGTTATGGGTGATGAAGTGATGGTTGTGGGTGACTAGCATGAGGTTTTGAGTACCCATCTCACTATTTAAGAATCAACAACCCTTGTGATTAGCATCTCTTACACATGATTCTTACAATTTTAATGATTTTGGACTTTGAAAAATCTTTGTGAACAAATGCTTGCAATTGGAACCTTGAAATTGATGCCAATATTTTTGGTCTCCATTTCCTAACTTACAATATTTTTTTCAAAGTTAGTCAATTGTTTTTCCTACTCCAAAAACCTTATTTCCACGCTTATGGGTGCGCCTACCTTACTTTGGTCCAATCCCTGCCTTGGAGATGCCCTTCATTTTTTTCAAACTTATTTGAAAAAGTTTAGAAATAATTTCAAACTGGCGGAGCAATTTTCAACTGTAGACTGAAAACACTGTTGTAATATTCTTATCTGGAGCATGAAAGGGGGGGGGACGGTATTGCGAGCATGATGCTAATCAATCAGTGATAAACTGGCACCGCATTTCTACCCAGTCCACGTCAGCTTCATTGTCCCGCCTACAAGACTGTTCGAACTAAAATAGTAAAACCCCACTAGGGAAACGAAGAAAAACATTCCCAACTCTGAAGGATTTTTAATTTTAAAAAAAAGAAAAGAAAAGAAGGAACAACTCTTCTAATTAACTAGTCGATGCCTGATTGAAGTGTTCATTTCCATACAACATTAGCCAAATAAAAGTAGTATTGGAGGAGTCAATACTATATTCTAAAATAATTTGATCTTCTTAATCGGTGGGGGTTCAAGTTCTTTCATTTTGTGCCAATTTTCTTGCATTTTTTTTCTTCTTCATTCTAATGATCTCTCACAAACCACAAGTAAATTGTTGTTGTTATTTTGGGTAACTAATGATCATAAATGAGTATCTTATAATTAAATTTCAAAAATATTGCCCACAACTCAATTTGAGTACATGGCCCTCTCTACTCCAATTCCGTATAATGACAACATAAAACCTTTAGGGTCAAGAGAAATTAAAAAATATTCGTGTGCTCTTGCATGAATGACCCAAATGGTAAAGCTACCCGCTAAATTTTTGGGGGTAAATTTTGTTACATTCTCACCTTGTATTGACACTGCCTACCCAACACTAAAAAAAATATGGATTAAATAAACTAAATTGCAAAAACCATTCAAAGAAAAATTAGGCTTGCCAATATTGGATGGAAGTTAGTGACGATAGTTACACCAAATAGTGCATTTAGGTTGCTTTAACAATTAGGTTGTGTTACCTGGACAAAGTTACCTCAAGGCTCACCCTTGGCCACCTAGAGGTGCATGTATCTCTTTTTATGCTACACTAATTCCTCAAGTTTCAACTTTCTTGCTCTCTTATTTTGAAATTTGTTATTGTGCCCAACTTTCGCTTGCTTCGTCCATTGTTTATCACGGTAATTATTAACAAAAATTACAATAGTCTTGATAAATATTTGAATAGTTGATAAATATTTGAATAGTTGATAAACATTTGAATAGTTGATAAACATTTGAATAGTTGATAAATATTTGAATAGTGTGAAATTAGTATGGAGCAACCTAAATGCACTATCTAGTGTAATTGATGAATGGATGTGCACAAATAAAAAACTCTATAAATATGTTTTGCTTTGGAACCGTAGGTCCCAGTGTACGGGGAAAGCCAAAAAATAATAATAGAAAGCCAGCCGAGTGAAATGGGAAAAACCTGATTAAAGTTTACAAAAAAACGGTTAAAAACCGATTAATTTTTTGAAAATTTTCTAATTTCAGTGTAAGTGTATAGGCAATAATCGACGTATGCACTAAAAGACCGGTTGAAAATGAGAAATGTAAGATTTGAGCTCAAAATCTCCCCACACACACTTGGTCCCCCTAGGAAATAACTTTATCAAAATTTAAAAGAAAACCAGAGCACCGTCCGAAGGTCGCCAGAAGCATTCATCAGTCGCAGGGAACGGCCGTACCTGAATAGGAATCATTACAATTGTCCTTTTCAGAGATCCGGTATTGTTGAGAACCGACGCCGCAAGGGTCTGTTATTGTTGAGAACCGAAGCCGCAAGGCTTCCTTTTTGCCCGATTTTCAGAAATTTTCAGTTGCACCTTTTGACCCCTTTGGAATTTGGATATCAGGGCATCTCCACCGGTTGGCACTTTCAAAGGCGCGTCAGATGTGGTCAAGAGGCCCCTGCAAAATATGAGTGTCCGGGATCTCCATCCATCCCTGCACTTTTGACTCGCCAAAAAATCGTTGGGGTTAAATTTGGTTGTCCAGTGCCATGCATTTTCACGATGATTGAGGTATGCGTGTGGGTTTTGAGACACAATAGCAACGGATGGCTTGCTGGCAGGTTTGTAGTGGAGGACAACATTCATGATCTGTTTGAGGTCCAGATTTCAAGCACGCTGAGAATTCTCCAAACCCGGTAGCTCACCATCCCCATAGCCTTGTCTAGTGAGACCGCTCAAAATTTGGCTCTCTCAGTGTCACCGGTAGAAACTGCAACGATGAAAAGTCCCTTCCAGACACGTTGTTCCAGCGTCTCGTGCCAATTGATGGAGATGCCCTCATGGTTCATGACTCCATGTACTGAAGATTACACTTTTGGGTGAGAGGGCACATGTTCTATGCCGCCCAATGAGCCAAATGAACCGCCCTTCTCATACAAAAAGTGACCCTCTGATAACTCCCGAATAACTGATTGGAATTTCTCAAATTACATCTCCGAAAAAGGTGAAAATTTTCAAAAAAACAAAAATAGAAAATAATATTAACTATTTCATTGTTAAAGGCGAATCGAATTCGGTCTTATATTTCTCCCTTCTCCAAAATGTTGCATGTGATTAAGGTTTAGTAAGATTTTTGCAAAACATGAAACATACTTATTAGAATATTGCAATAGAGAGAATGATTTATTTCTTAGGGAACTTTTAGTGGTGGTCATGAGTTTGAACTCAAGTATTTGTGGTGTGCTCACATAGAGATTGAAGAATTTCTTGGGGGAAGCATTAGGAAAACTTTAAGCCTTCCATGAGCCCCCAATATTTGACAAAGGAAGTTATTATTTTGGGGCTAGGCATGCTAGCATGAGTACAAAAAAAAGCACTCATATCTATTGTTATCTTGTATGAAGAACCCTAGCCACTTGCATAGTTCAAAACAATACAAAAGGCATTGCACTCATTAAATACTTATATTTATTCACTAGTCATTATCCAAGTATTCCACTCATCTATTTGAATAGAGTAGAATATAATTTGTAGTTCTATTGTACATTTGTACCCACAACTTTGTTCAATTGGAATGGCATAACAATATAGCTTTCATGATTGCATTGAACTCAAATGGCTATCAAAAATAGTGGATTAATGATTTGTTTGTTGCAATAAGTACAAATCTTAAGATCCTTTTTGATACTTTCGAGGGGGTTCTTGGAGCGCTTAAATTTTTCATGTCAAATATATCAACTCTATATAAGATTTATTTCCTAACAAAAATATGAAGGATAGAATTGTCATTTAGGTCCATGAGATTTAGATAGCTTAACCATTTCCAACATAGCATAAGCTTTGTTCATCCCAATCATTTAGAATGAAATGAACATTCCTACTTCTAGGGGTATTCACACCAAGTGCGAACTGTTTATAAAACAAAAAGTTGTGTGCATAGTTACAACTAAAAATGAGTTATTATGAAAACGTAGCATTCATTTAGAGAATCACAAAAACATAATATAACCATCTAGAAGATCTAAGACTTTAAATCATAGACATTCGATTTACAAGTCAACTTTACAAACCAAAAATAAAATACAAAAAACAAAAATAGCAATACACGTTGTTCAATTGATAGATTAGGCCATTGAATTCTGGCGTTTATGTCTTATTTTAAAAATCCCAATTTAAACATATATTAACTTGTTATAGTAGTTCAAGCCTTCATCTCATATACCAACATTTGTACTTAAATTTTGAGAGGTTTATGCATAATCTTCATAGCCGAAGTTTGTATGAGCGTTTGTTACAATATGAAACTTTTCAAATTGTACAAAATAATATTTCTTGGTTGAAAATTATTATTGTGTCAATCATTGCACCAACACTCTTTATTCCAAAAATCTCACATAAGCTCTTTTAGAATTGGAATGCCATGTTTTCACTCCATCTTCAAAATTACGAATAGGAATTTTCAACATTCATTGAACCTAGACTGGGTTAAAATATAGTACATTTTATCTAAGAGCTGATTTGTTTTCACCAAAATGAATGAGGGAAGACTTACGGTTTTTATCACGCCCCCAACTCAAGAAATTACAGATGAAGGTAAAATCTGAATAGTAAAGGATAAAATAAAATAAGAAAAAATGCTAAAAGAATTTGGGCAAACTATTTGTTGGAATTGGGTTCCCAAGTTGGGTTATAATTTTTATTAAACCCAGTTCTTGAAGCAAGTGTCACATTCTTGGCGCCAAACTTTTCAAAAAATAATGCTATGTAAACATCAAATGAATTGGTACTTAAAATGTAGTGTGAAGTTATAAGTCTCAGTTAAGGTAAGAGGCTTAAACTTCGTTAGGGCAGTAATACCGCTCACCTCCCCAAATGAACTCCACAAGTACATGCCTTACTCATAGCCTTTCAGAAATGTATAGTGGGCGTACATTTGAGGAAGTGATCCATTTTAGAGCCCTATGGCCTTTCCACTTCAAAATTTCATAACTAATTCCATATTGCTCTGAAAAATACAAAATAACTTGAGTTAGATGCCAATTCCTCTTGTCTTTCAAGGAAAATTCACTGAAAAATATATCAAGAAGTTCCACCTCCCCAAAATTCAGTTTCAGCTCTTAGATGGTCGGTTTACGAGCCTCTTATCTTTTAAGTCTCAATATTCACCAATCATGTTTTGAGGATTCACTGCAACTTCTGACAAAGTATGAACTGCCGCCCCCTTAGATTTTCTTAGTAAAATGACATGGAATTATGCCTGCTTCCTTTTATCAGTAAATGCAAATTTAATAATTTTAACAATCACTAGCGGTTCTAGTCCAATTGCCATGTTAGCTTCAATAAGGGTTTTTTTTATTAGATTTTTGCACTGTTTTTTACCTTAGATTTTCTTACCCAAACCAACATTGTATAGTTGTAAAATGGCGTACGTATGACCAGATCCAATGAACCTTGAGACATTTGCATTATACCCAAGATGTAGAGAATTGGGACACACAATGTGAATCTCTCAGAATTCCCATTTTTCAATTTCTCAACGCCCAATCACATTTTTTGAGAAACAACAAATTGTGAACTGCCAGTTAATTCTCTTTTGAAAAAAAGCTATGCAATTGGATTTATTGGGTCGCGACAAATGAGTGAACCCATCCATAATAGTTCATAAATACCAACGGTTCTAATTACATCACCACATACGCTCCAATGAGAACTTTTCTTCATTTTCTTTAGTTCCTTCTATGAAGTTTTACTCAAAACCAACATTCCGTATTTTTGCATAGAAAATGGCCATATTCAATGAATCTGAAACCCCATTGCAATAGCATCCAAAATGCTCAAAAGAAACTGATGGTTCTAGTTTCAGTACCATTGCAATAGGTTTCACAGAACTGAAGGTTTTCATGGAATAATTCTTCTACGTCACGAGTTAATATTCCGTTTTTTGCACTAGAAATCATGACCAGATCCAATGAACCTCGGAATGCTGCAGTTTCTCTCAAAGAAACTGGCGGTTGTGGTGCACTAGTACTGGGATTTTTTTGCATAGAAAGTTTCTCTAAGAAGCAATTGAAGCTTTACAAACCCTACATTTCCATATACATTCGGAACATGGACCCCATTCAATGCATCTAGTGTTTGACAATTCCTACTTCATGGTTTCAATATAATGAGCCAAATATTTGACCAGATTCAGTGAATATCTTTTGCACTAGTGAAAAATAAAAATAAAAATAAAAACTAAGGCCATTAATCCCCTAACCACGTCAACAAAGCCCTAATCCAGATTACCAAGCATCTTAAATTGCAGGGTTGGCAAATACTTGCTAAATACATAGATTCTTCTTATTGAAAAAAAGTTAAGGTTTGATAAATGAGAGATTTCTGTAAGTTACATCATTACATGCGAATTTTGTTTTTTTCTTGGAAAGGGTGATTTCCTAACATTTTGATATTAGTTTTGAGGATATATTTTTTTATCACGGACCCTGCCTTTGGGGGTATTTAATCCCTAAACGCCCAAGGGGGTAAGGGCAAAACATAGATGTATTATAAAATAATACTTATGTAACTTTGATGAAGTTTGCTTCAAAAGAGAAAACCAGAATCATGATGTTTAGTAATTATCCATATAGTCAGACATTCAAAACAAGTTTTGGATTTTTATTTAATGAATTTAGAAGCATCTATCATTTAATATTCACCAAAATTACAAATTTTATGCATAGTTTTAAAATTTGGTATGATTGGTTAAAAACAAACATACTATCAAAAACTTCAAAAATGCAATCTTTTCAAAAGAGAGAACATCATTAGTTTCCCGAAATAGTAAATTTTACAACACTAGCAAATATTGAAGTGTTTGCTTTTGAAAAATTCTCCTTGATGGAGTTTAACTTGGATTGATATGATTCAAGTTGGGTTGGAAAGAAGACTTGATTTTTTATTACAAAAAAAAAGCTTTTTTTCAAAAAGTTTTTTTTTCATCTTAAGCAGCTCCCGAAAAATGGGCAACGACCAGAAAATGGTCGATTGAGCACTTACGGGTTAACCCCTAAAGCCCTGGGGCCTTTATTTTGTCAAAAAACATTCAAAACTGCCATTTCTTTTGCAAAGAGTAAAAAGATTTGAAAATTGGTCTTTTTTCATATCTAGCCATAGAGTCTTGTACTAGACTAGTATAAGAATGTGGGAAAAAAATTCCAAAACTTTGACCACCCAGATTGCAAGATATTTTCTTTTTAAGTGTAAAAAACAAAAGAAATTGCACATTGCATGACTAGATTATTTGACTTTGAGCTTTTTTAATTTAAACATTTTGCAGCACAAAGTTTTGAGGTTTATTTTTTTATGTGGAAAATTGAGTTGAAAAACTCTGAAAAAAAACCAAAACAAATTAAACACTACAAGAAATTGTGTCCTAACTGACATGTCCGGATTGACTAAATGTGTCCAAAATGACAAAAAAAGTGCCAAATTGAACAATTTTTGTAGATTTAGCCATGTTGATTTGGACGTATTTTTGTCATTTTGGACAGTTTCCCTTGTAGTGAAATTATATTTCTTTCTTGAAAAAAACATTAAGTGGAAGAAGGTTTGAGATTGAACAAAAACTTAAATTGTTAATAATCCTGCAATGGAATTGAAACACAATAATCTCAACGGTGAGATTGTTCTAAAAAGCAAACTTCACCCTCTCCAACAACTTTTTTTGAAAAAATGTTAAATTTGGAGTCAAAAATGAAGTTTATAAATTATCTTTTCAAGAAGATGCTTGAATTGCCTAAAAAACAAGATTGCCCATAACTTTCTCCTTTTTAGTCCAAATGGAATGAATCAAACCTTCAAATGTAAACAAAACTATAACTTATGAGAAGATTCTTTTATATAAAAGGATCAAGTTTTTGTAAAAGAAATTGATGTCCTATCTCCATAAATTTGTGCTTATCTAAACATAACTTTTACTTTTGGGCATAGATTGGAATAAAATTTATATTCCTCGAAAACTAATGTGTTTTCCTATTTTCAAAAAAAAATTCAAAAAATCAGGACAAAAATTGAGGCTGCATGTACTTGCCCAAGATCTCATTTGTCCCCGAGGGGACACTCGGGAATTTAGGGGTTAAACCCCACCTCAGGTTTAACGAAACCATGTTCCAGATTTATTATTACTCGTCAACAGGGTTCGAATAGCACCTAATTAACCCATTCCTGATGATTGGTGACTAGATACATTGAACCACGGTATAGTAATAAAAACGTGAACCAGATCCAATGATCCTTGGAGAAGTGAAAAATCTTATAAAATGGCAAGTCTACTTATATGACCAGATACATTGAACTAGGAATGAAATGGCCGTGAGGATGAGAATTGGCGTTGGATGAGAATTGTCATTCAATGGTAACTGATTGACTGACGGAATGCTGACCAAAACTTTGGATGGTTCCAAGAGTACAACAAAAAGTGACAACTTATGATTGGTATGAACAAAAACATCAATATCAAAGGTTTCAGTCAATCCTAGCTGGCAGAAGCCAAGGTGTAGTACCAGCAAAACTGAAAGGGTGGTGAGACCGTCCATAAAACTGACAGTAAGCTTATAAGCTCTATGGCACCATGGGATAAGTTACACCGTGTATAAATGCAAATGTGTAGAAACATATGAACATATTTAATGATTTGTGGGATAATATAATTCGAGGCGAAAGTGGTACTTGCATATTGTTTGAACGTAATTACAAAAAAATTGTTAGAGAATTTATAAATAAGGGTAAAAAACACAAAATAGTTACAAGTATAGGCACAATTTGAAAGAAGGAATTTATTAGTAGGGGCATGCCCTCAATGTTGTTGTTTAGTTGGTTGGTCAGCCATTGTGTTAAAGCATGTTTGTTTTTAGAACTATCAAGTAAATGTTACAGAGGGTCAAATGTGCTATTGAAAATGTGACGTTGTTGGTGATAGGGTTTAGGGATATTATGTGTTAACCCCTAAAGGACCAAGATCTCTTTTTTTTTTTAGCAACATAGCAACTTTGGGGAGGTACTTGTGATTGGAGATTTTCATATTTTAGGCTGAAATTTTAAGAGAATGCATAGCAACTTTAGGGAGGTACTTGTGATTGGAGATTTTCATATTTTAGGCTGAAATTTTAAGAGAATGTGGGAACAATGTTTATCTTTCATGTGTACTAAATTTCATGACATTTGAAATTATGATAAGAAGATATGACCTAATATGTTATTTTTTCACTTGGCAGGCAATCCAAGTAGATTTTAAAAAATAACTTTTTTCAAGAATCAAAAATTTGAAATTGGTTTAGGAGATTTATGTAAGTGAAAAGTATTGAATCATTCCAGTTTTATCAATAAGGTGAAAGTTATGAGGAGTTTTTGTTTGTGGGTAGCTATGGATTCTCTACTCTAAAATAAACTTTGGAGTCCTTTATTTTACTCAATTTTCATTATTTTGGAAAAAAAAACAAAGCAAAAGGATCTAAATTTTTATTACAACATTGCAACAATTGAGATTTGCATTTTTCATTTCTATAATTATATTCTTAACAACTTAGTGTTATGAATCATTCTCCACTTCTTTTTACTTACTAACTTTTTCCCATATGTTGCATAATTCCAAATAATTTGAAACTTTTTTGACATGTACCCTATTTAGGTGAAATAAGGAATCTAGAGAAGCACCACCCATATGGCCTTTTCTCCTTTGGAATTTTACCTTTTGAAGGGTAGCTGCCTGATTTTTTACAAGATGTTTTTGCATATCTAAACCATTATATCTTCCAATCCATGCAATGGAAAATTCTAATTTTTTTTTCCAAATCTTCTAAAACTATCCTACGACAAGATCCTACAATTAAATATGCATAGAGATGTTTTTGTTTTCAAATTTGGTTGATGCCCTAAAAATGGCAGTTTTGGAGAGTTTTTAGTGAAAATGCTACTTGTTCCTTTAGGGGTTAAGCATGTAGTCAAAATCATCAACAAACTACACAAAGGACAACAAATACATGGTGAGTGTGCCTTGTTTGAAACTCTTTTTTGAATTTGTGCCTTTTTCTATTACTTATTGTAGATTTAACATACCATAATAGTGCCATTGTAGTAAAGTTTTCAAAATTTTCTTGATATAGATATAGAGACATTGATGAAGTGTGAAAACACATCAAACAATATTACAATTAAAAGAAAAACAAGAACCTCAAGCAAACTTGTTGTAACTCATTTTTTTACCATATTGTTTGAAAAGGAGATTAGTGTGACTTTTAATAAAAAATTCACTTATTCAGTTAAAATAATACTGTAACAACATGTATTTTTGTTTTGAAACAATTGATATTTGTGGACTATAGAACAAAAGGAAGGAGGCTTGGATTGACAAAATCTACATCCACAATGTATGTCAAGTAATTTGAATAGGCCCCAAGTCCCCAACTAGAACTACATAATGCTAAAATATAAAGGCCAAGTGCTTGTAGCATAATTGCTTAATTTTTTGGTTGATAAGAGATATGCATCATGAACACGTTACAATGTTGATGGATTGTTGGTCTTTAACAAAAAATAATAAAAATCCTCTTTTACTTCCAACCAAAATATTTGGTGCCCATTTTTGCAAGAACTTACTTAACCCCTAAAGGACCAAGCAAAGTATTCACCAAAACCTCTTCAAAACTGTCATTTTTAGAGCATCAACCAAATTTGAAAGCAAAAACATTTTTATGCATACGTGACCGTAGGATCTTGTTGAAAAATAGTTTTAGAAGATGTGGAAAAAATTTCAGAGTTTTCCACAACTTGGGTTGGAAATCGGAATGGTTTGAATATTCAAAAACGTATTATGAAAAACCGAGCAACTACTCTTTAGAAGGTGAAATTCCTAAGGAAAAGAGGCTATGTGGGTGGTGCTTCTCTAAATTCATTATTCCACTTAAGTAAAGTACATGCCAAAAAAGTTTCAAATCATTTGGAGTTGTATAACATATGGAAAAAAATTAGTAAGTAAAAAGAAGTAGAGAATGATTCAAAACACAAAATTGTTAAGAATTTAATTATAGAAATGAAAAATGCCAATCCCAATGGTCATAATGTTGTCATAAACTATCTTCATCCTATGGTTTTGTTTTCATTTTCAAAATGTTGTAAATTGAGTAAAATAAAGGACCTCAAAGTTCATTTTGGAGTAGAGAATCCATAACTGCCTGCAAACAAAAAATCCTCATAACTTTCACCTCGTTGATCCAAATGGAATGATTTGAAGCTTCTTACATTCACATAAATCTCCTAAACCAATTTAATTTTTTTTTTGAAAAAAGTGATTTTAAAAAATCTGCCTAGGCTGCTTGACGAGGGTAAAAATAACATATTAGGCTATAACTTTTTACTCATAATTCCAAATGTCATGAAATTTAGTGCACATGAAAGGTAAACTTCATCCCCACATTTTATTAGAATTTCAGCCTAAAAATATGAAAAGCTCCAATCACATGTACTTGCCCAAAATTGCTATGTTTCTAAAAAGGGGGTTTGGTCCTTTAGGGGTTAACCTTCATTCCAATCAGGGCTTTTTTTTTTCATTTTTTAAGAAGTGTGAAGGTGGCTATTTAAAATGTTATAGTGGTGCTCCAAATTTCAACATTCATCCACATATTGGATAGAACTTATCACATTAATACATACTATATGTCTAAAATTTGGTTTTCATCCACAATTTGGCAATTTCATCCAATTTAAAAAACAATTGAAGACTAGTGGCAAAATCATCCAAGTTTTTTGGCATTTTTTTTAATCTTTTTTAGCCAGATTTTTTTGGGTGCAATCTGGCACCAAAAAGCCAAAAAAAAAAGCCCTGATTCCAATGTTCAAGGAGTCTCGCTAATATCCAAGTCTTTCCATTTTCAATCTGGTTTTCATGTTTTCATGAGCATGCACTAGATGTTGCATGTATCCATACTTTTATTCTACATTTGGTTTCATTTAATTTACTAACAATAAACTAAATGCCTACTCTCCCCTTACATTGCTCCATTGTTTCTACTCCACTATTTCTAAGCACACTTTGGTTGCAACAAGTGAAAGGAGCTCAAGGATAGCGTAACATTATAAAGTAGCACATAATTAGGGTTTCCTCCGAAAAAAATGGTATCAAAAGCAAATTTCATGATTAGCTCAAGTGTTTATAACCACAACAAAATGTGCTAAAAATAAACTGAATTTGAACATTGTACTGTTTCACTATACGTATGCCTAAAGACCATGGTTCTTTTTACAAGCAAAAGTTTGCCACAATCTTACCATAATTTGACATTGGTTACCACACCACCAAAAAGGCTAGGTGAAAAATAGATGAGATTGCCAACTTCCTCCCAAACATATTCTAATGTTGCCAAAAGTTGGATGAAACTTACTAATATTAACAAAATTTGTGGATGAACGTGCACACATCGTTAGATTCTATCCATTTTTTTGGTGCATTCTTGGGTGCACGTCGTGCGACCAACGAAAACGCAAGTAAAGATCCCTGTCAGGCTCTCGAGACCCGGTATGGGTATAAACGGAAACACGATATTCATGGGGGTGGGCGAGGCTGGGAGAACGAATGAAATCATAAGATCACGGGTGCCGGGGGCCTGGCACTTGTAGGCGGGGAACAGAAAGGGCATGCCTGCGGGACCGCAGGAATGGGGATTTAGGTCCATCGGTCCGGCCAAGGGGGACCGAGCATGCCTGCCTTATCTCCGTGCCCCCGCTTGCAATCGCCGCACTCCTCGCATCCTCCTCGTGTAGACATACCCATTCCCTATTGAACCTAACCCCTGAGCGCCCAGGCCATGTTCACTCAAATTCATACTCTTGTGTACTTA
Source organism: Ulota crispa (assembly GCA_963920765.1). Taxonomy (NCBI): domain Eukaryota; kingdom Viridiplantae; phylum Streptophyta; class Bryopsida; order Orthotrichales; family Orthotrichaceae; genus Ulota; species Ulota crispa. The sequence continues at coordinate 23,782,108 of OY987244.1, read as the reverse complement.
ATCTAATAAAAGTATTACCTAAGTAGAGTCAAATAGCTTGGATTTTTTTTGAGTGGTAGTAGACACATGCCTAAAGATACATGAAAAAGTACAAGTCCTTTGATTTTACCATTAAGAAGAGGATAAGTGTCAAACATGGACATTTTTCAAAATTGAGCAACCACATAGAGGTCGCTGGGGCGCTCAGGGGCTAATGCCCTTCATATGTACAATACACAGGGTTTACATATGAACGGCATTAGGTTCAATGGTTGGGAATGGATATGTCTATCATATTGCATTTAGGGTTTTGTGACAATTAGGTTGCATTACCTTGGAAAGCTACCTCATAACTCATCGTTTGGCCACTTGAAGGCGCATGTGACTCTCTAAATTTCAAGATTTCACATGGTTTATAACGTGGATGTTGCTTATTTGTTTTTTTGGAGCATCATTGTTGTTGCCAAACCCTTTAATTAATATTGATTGTAATCATCACCGATGAATTTTACTATGAGAACAATAGTATTTTTATATAGTGAGAAATGTCAAGAAGTTTAATGTAGGTTGCCTTACCTTGGAAAGTTACCTTGTGATTCATCACTTTGACCACTTGGAGATGCATGTAACTCTTTAGATATTATGATTTCACTTGATTTATTGCCTTGACAATACTAGTTTGTTTTTCTATTTCTAGCATCATTATTGTTGCCAAGTCCTTATTGTTATTAAAATTTGTTGAATGCAATAGTGGTTGATGGAAATTATTGTAATATTAAGAAATATTTTTATAGTGTAAAATGTCAAAATTTAGTGTGCACCAACCTAAATGCACTATTTAAGGTAGTCGGCTTTGAAACCTTCTAGGCATTAAAACCGTCCACCCTTCTTAAATGTACGCCTTTTGTACATGCTGTTTATTATGGGCTTCAACAATGTACAATTAAAGTAAATTTGAGGAGGTGGATGATTTTTGAGCTTTATGCCACTTTAGCTTCAAAATTTCATAACTAATTCCACAAAGCTCCACAAAACATGAAACAACTTGGGTTAGATGCCCATTCCTCTTGTCTTTCAAGGAAAATTTACTGAAAAATATTTCAAAAAGTTTTACCTCCCCAAAATTCAGTTTCAGTCCTAAGATGGACGGTTTATGAGCCTCCTACCTTACTGCACTTTCTTTCCAGCCCCTTCCAGTTTCTTCCGCAAGCTTCCGCAAAGAGCCAGCTCCACTGGCCCAGCACAGCGACCGATTCAGTCCGTGTCGCCAAGTGCACTGCCACGTCCGCTCGTTATCTGTCCACGCCGACGCTGTCAGACATTCCTCTCCCGAGTCGCCACATCTCTCCGCATGGCCATGCCCCATGCCCTGATGCCTTGATTGCCTTCCCGCTTCGTCAGTAACTGACGTCACCTTTTACCAGCCCATCAGTCGCCCATCAGGCATCAGTCCACCAGTCCACCATCCCGCCACAGTTTTATTCTCTCGCACTCCAAGTCTCCAACCCCACATGCCAAGATCCTTCCCCACCAATATATCCCTCCCTCGTCGCCATTGGAAGAAATTCGCAACGCCGCCCCCAGTGGATAAATCGCTCTTCGTCTTTCTTCCATCTCAGATAACTTAATCCCGACTCCTAAAACACTATATTCGTTATAATGAGAGTTTTGCAGTGGAATGAGAGTAATTTAAAGGAAATACAACTTGAAATTACAAAGTTTTAGGGCAGTTCGACAAAAGATTTTAGGTAAATTGAGCTGAATTGACAAAAAAAATTCAGATTTGACCTGAAATTGAAAGGCTTTATGTCAATTCAGCTCTATTTGAGCTGAAAACTCTCATTTTAATGTTTACTTTGAGAGGTTATGGTGTTCTAATGGCGGAAAATGCAGCAAATCGTTACTGAAACGGTCCCTTGTGTGCATGATTGGACTGAGCGTAGAACCGGACGAGTACCATACTACCATGGCGACACGCTCTCGATTGTTTGTTTCTTTGTTTGTTTATTGAGTTCGAGCTTATCGACCGGGCTTGCAATCCCAGAGCCCTGGAACCAATACTGGACCAATCCTGGACCAATTCTGCAAGCTTGTGGCAGAGTGGCAACGTGATTGGACCTGGATCCAATGCTCATCCTTTTTGTGGCACTTCGTTGTGACGAATCAATCAAAGTACACAGGGTTTTCATCGACCCTGCAAGATCCAAGGATGGTCCAAGGCAGTGATCGTTCAACTGGCTATATATCGCAGGATTGTTACTATTTTGTTTTGCAGCTAAAAAACTTGTGAATTTTTCAATGTAAAAGTTGAATATTTTAGCAAACAGTAACGTCATATTAGGTAAATTGGGAAAAACAAAGTATCATGTACTCCACATTAAACCAAAAAGTTACCTCAAATCAGATTCAAAAGTATCAAATTCAGTTTGAGTCACTAAGATTTTTCCCTCATAGATTCCTCCTCTTATGTGAGGGCACGTGTACCAAAAAAAAGGTGGAGCTCGGTTTGGGGTGATCACCCCAAACTTTCAGAAGTCCCATAATGAACGTTTTGACCCAATTTAATGAATATGGTGTTTAGTGTTTTTAACCAATTGAGCTCAAAGTGAAAATCATATTTGGGATCACTGGTCCAAGGATGGTCCAAGGCCACTCCAAGGATAGTCCAAGAATGGTCCAAGGCCACTCCAAGGATAGTCCAAGGATGGTCCAAGGCCACTCCAAGGATGGTCCAAGGCCACTCCAAGGATGGTCCAAGGATGGTCCAAAGTTTGTCCAAGGATGGTCCAAAGATTGTCCAAGGATGGTCCAAGGATGGTGAGCAAAGCATGGGATGTTTGTACTGAGCTCGTACTGCATGCGCCTTGAAGGGAAAGCCATTGGAGTCCAAAGAAATGACAGAAAATGCTGCTTGTACTTCCATGAGCACATTTTATGAGGGCTCTCAGGGCACGCCTGCATGCTCAGCGCCACAGGTAAGAGTGTGGCTTGTAGTGTGGAGCACAGATTCACTTGTGGTATGGCGACATAATTCCAGGGCTACCTCACCGCAGGCACAGTCTTTTTTCTTTCTAAGACAACGTGAGCTCATAAAGAGTGTTTGACTGCCCGTTCTGGAAAGCGTTTGGTGCTGGTAGCGTTGCGTATTGCCATGTTTAGCACTTGCCGGGTTTGTTGGCAATGAACACATCATCCGTGATTTGTCTCTGAAACCCTAATTAAGCAACCCCTACCTAATCAAGCATCCATGACCTAATTAAGCATCCCTTACCTAATAAAGCAAACCCTACGTGATTAAGCATACCCCAATGGTTAGATTATGTGCTCATGAGAAGAGGAAATCTTTGGATTCTTTTTTTATGAGCACGCAAAGAGAGAGCCGAACTGGAGGGGCTTTTAAAAACAGAAATTTTACTGCGCTCACTTGGTTGTGCAGTGTAAGCGGCACCGGCGGTTCTCGTTGCTGTTGGCAAAAACAGCAGGTTTGCTCAAAAATATTTCAAAAAACTTGTGATGCAATTCAAAAACAAGTGCTGGGATTGTGGCAAAACATGAAATATGTTTTGGCAAATCGTGCTTCATCCTTTAACCCTTAAATGTCCCAGGGCATAGTAGATACGTTGTTGTATATTTGGCATTTGCTACTAACAAGAAATTTTAACTTGGGATCTCAAATAGCTCACTAGAGCTGCATTTATCTATATTTCAACTTCTTTGTTGATCTCAAATGTATTAGAGGTGAGGATTCATTCCAAATACAAGAAAAACATCCCGTATTGTATTGGTCGTGAAGGTTGTTTCAGACATTTAAGGGTTAAATGTCAAACGTGACCAATCAAGTCACTATTTGCAAATATATTACAATTTTAAGGGTTAAGTAAGAAAATTCATGAAAATGGCATAGCAAACTCTTGTGTCATTTTCATAAACTTTCTTTCTTAAACTTGATTTACCAAGGCACATTACATTTAATTTTACCTTTTGGACTTGCTTTCAATGGGTTCTATTTTGTTTGTTCAAGTTTCAAATTCAAATTTTACAATGAGTGTTTAACCCTCGAACAACTATTGGGAGCTAAGTTACGGGATTGTATTTTTTGAAAATACTCTCGCAATCGAATTACTGGACAACGCGTTTCCCTAGATTGATATAAGGTGGACATACAGCCACATAGGGCATTCGAGACGTTAAAGGGTTAAACAAATTTTTATTCGCTTCCAGTGACGTTATGACAACAATCACAAGTTTGAATTCTACACCGAACATAAATAGCAATACGTTTTATTGAGTCTCTTAGAATGTTTCATTGATGACGCTCTAAGGGTTGTCAAGTCAAATTTAGTGTGCACATTGGAACTGAGGACCTAACTATTTCTACTCTTGTGCTGACGTGGCAGCTTTTATTCTCAATCCTACAGAAATTGATATTGCATGCAGATGTTGTCATTGACTCGTTGTGTAGTAGAGAGTGTCAACATTTCACTTACTCAGCTCATGAATACGATTATTGGCCTTAACAAGTCTTCCCTGAAAAATAATAAGAGGATTTTTAGAAGTCCACCAGGGATAAAATTACAAAAATAAAATACATAGTAAGACATGTTCACTTTCATCATATTACTAAAATCATAAGGACCTCTGTAATAGCACATCTTCAGCTTATGTAATATCATGTCTCCACTCTTTGTGATATTAATTATCACATGCATACAATTTGAAGACGTTCTAATTTTAGCACATCTTCAACTTATGTAATATCATGTCTCCACTCTTTGTGATATTAATTATCACATGCATACAATTTGAAGGCGTTCTAATTTTTTGACTTTGCATGCTATTTAACATATGAAAATTTTAATAATATTCTAATGATAGATGCATAACGTAGGAAGAGCCAACTCTTAGTATACATTAAAAACATATTATGAAACTCTTGTATACATGTTTACTAAACATGTTATTTCAGTAACATTTAGATGTTTTTACAGGGTTGGATACTTGGATATTTAATTATATTCTAGATGTAGATGAAAAGCTCAAAGTGAACAAAAATGTAAGAAATTCTTTGGCTAGATTTGAATTTAATGAATCAAAATATCACATATGAAAATGTTTTATGGTAAGGATAACAATAAATAGAAAAACAGTTTAAGATATTGTTTCAGCATGGATTAGGCTACCAGAGTCGTGACAATATTCTAAAAGCCAAATTAGCCTCTACAAGATGAGAAGGGATTTCTTTTTATGATTGTGCCAAGATTTTTATAATTAACCCCTAAATGACCAAGGAGCCCACTTTGGGCTTTATGAGAACTCGGGCAGGTTCTATAGATTTCATAATTTGGAAATTTTTCATGAAATTTTTAGGATGGGTACTACTCATCATAATCTACATGTGAAGCTCTATTTCATGTCATTTTGATAAGTAATGCAAAAGTTATAAGGTTTTTTCAATTTCAATGTCATACTGGGCAGCAAAAAATATATTCTAAATTTTTTTTTTTTTTTTTTTTTTTTTATACAATTGTATAAATGGATACCCACTCAAAAAAATTGAATCACTCAATTCCAAATAATGAGGTAAGAGTTAAAGGAGTTTTATTTTGAGGGCAATGAAGGTTGGAAGAGGGTAGAAAAAACATATAAATTTATCTTTTACTCTCAATTTTGAAAATTTTCAAATGAAAATGAAAATTAAAGTTATTAATTGTCTGTTAGAGCATTCTCACCATTGGGATTAACAATTTTCAAATTCTTCCAAAACTTCTTAGCATATTAGTTATATCTTTCATTCATCAATACCTTTCACTTTACAACTTTTGTAAAAATGAATCCAAAGTTTTTTTTGGTTAATTTTATATATATATGCCTTTAACCCATTTTCCAACACATTGCAAAAATTGCACAAGAAATACAACATATGAGTTTTTCTCTAAAAAGTTTGAAAAAAAAAAACTTCACCTTCTGGAAGGACTAGAAAAGCCTACATTTTGAAGTTTAGGCACATGGATCTTGCAATTGGTGGGATATTCATTCTGAAATTTTGGGGCAATGTACTTGTGCAAGTCAACCAAAGGATCCTACAGTTAGATTTGTGAAAAAGTAAGTTTCAATGAAGATTTTGACCCTAGTTTGGGGACTAGTATTTTGAAGAAGTTTTGGGCCTCTAAACACAAAAGAATTTTAGGGGTTAAAAGACAGCCTTGTTGTGAGCACCGCCAAAAATTTCTCTTTGAGGCAAGATGTATGAAAGTAATTCCAAATGTTTAATTTTTTAAATTTTGAGTCATAAAAGCCTATAAATTTTATTTTGTTATATTCAACTAAAAATTTTAGAAAAAGAAGATTGAAACAAAAAATGCCATATTTGTTAACTTAAGAAAACGTGGTTCCCAAATTGAACTTCACCTTAAACCCAAAATTTTACCTTAAACCAAATTCAAAGGTATCAGATTCAATGTGAGCCACTAAGATTTTTTCCATTGCAAATTCCTCCTCTCAGGTGAGGACACGTGTACCAAAAAAAACGTAGCTTAAACCTAGAACTAGGTTTAAGGTGATCACCTTAAACCTTCAGAAGTCCCAAATTTGAACATAATTCCCAAATTAACAAATATGGTGTTAAAAGCTATGAAGCTTTCATTATGGCAATGATACAAATCATACAAGTAATTACAAAAGTAACACTAGTCTTTTGGCACGTTTTGCATGTTGTTGGAATTATAGTAGTATTTACTCACTAGAGTAAAGTCAAAAATTGCAAGTATTCAAGATAAAATTACAGCAAACTTATTATATTCTTCATCCACTTAGATGCACCGTTATTTTTGTAAACAACATAACTAGGTATATGCAATTTGTTAGTATCCATTTGCAAAAGTTTGGAAATTCAAAGCTCAACAATTGCATTATATTTTGCCTCCAATTGTTCATTGTAGAAAGATGTTTTGACTCTTTTAAATAATGCCAGGTCATGTTTCTCACTTGATGAAATTTTCTTGCTATTGTTGTATGATTGTTAGGAGCACATACAATACAAGATCAAGTTGCATCAAAGACATGATAACAAGCATGATTTCCAAGAAGAATCGACTAATTTATAAGAGTACAACTTTTAAAAAGTGTTTGAATAAGGAATTGGACATGGTTCTTATTTGAGGGTATTATAGTTGTAATTTTAACACCCAAGTCTTGCTTAATTTGGCATTGACTTTTTCACAACAAAACAAACTATGTTGTGGAAGTGTAATTGCACAACATAGTTGATGTCATAAACTCTAAGACAAGTACATGTTATAGTAATTACAACTAATCAAGGTTCCTCACTTGTAGAGATCTTGTTTGTCAGAGCAGGTCCACAAGTTTTGTGAAACCCTTTCCCTCAAACATGATAGGTGAGGAAAAGGGGACAATAAAATCAATTTTTATCAAGTAATTTTATCATTTAATAAGTAATAGATTTTCCTCGATAAACTAACTTGATGGTAAATTTATTTTATCTTAACTTTAGAATCCCCTACGATTGAGGGGTGGGTTTTGTTGATAATTGAAAGAAAAATTTAAACTCTTTTAGACAAGAACTTATTAGTCAGTTTTGCAACAAGATTGCAATTAGGTTTATTACCTTTAATTTAATTCACTGTTGTTTTCAAGAGTGCCCTCCTCAGGATATGAATTGGTATACTGTAGACAGCAGCCATATCCAACACTTGCTGAAATTTTCCATTCATACATGGGTGTTTTTCCCAAAACATATCTATATAGATATTTGCGAAGTAGGAAAATTATAAATTGAAAATTGGTGCATGAAGGACTAATATTTATCATTCTGAAAAATTCATGTGAGGAGCATAATATTTGAACTTTGCAAAAAAAATCAAATTGCTTCAAGTTAATTGGAACAGAATTTTTTTTTAGGAGAACCAAAGTCTAAGTTGTGCAAATATCATTTACCCTTTGATTGTAGACAACAATGAAGATAAGGGGAGTGTAATATTTGCAATAAAAAAAATAGTAATAATAATTGCATGACTCCTTTAAAAAAAGTTATTAGACTCCATTTCTCATAAAATAGTATATGTTTCTATTTGCTTATACAAAAAAATGTAAATTCTTTAGATGGTGTTCATTTAATAGGTTGACAAGACGGTAAGCTCTTTTCATTTATATTATAGAATTTGGGATCATACACTAACTTAAGGTAGGAGGCTCATAAACTGACCATCTAAGGGCTGAAACTGGGTTTTGAGGAGGTGAAACTTCTTGAAATGTTTTTCAATAAATTTCTCTTGAAAGACAAGAGGAATTGGCATCTAATCCTAGTTGTTTCATCTTTTTTGGAGCTTTGTGAAAATAGTTATGAAATTTTGAAGTTGCAATGGCATAGGGCTCTAAAACCGTCCACCTCCTCAAGTGTACACTACTTGTACATTGCTGAAACCTATGAAAAATAACATGTACAAATGGAGTACATATGAGAAGGTGGGTGGTTTAGAACCTAAGCGTAATATGAGCCACCTACCTTAGTGATCAAGTAAAATTATGTGCTTTAACCCCTAAAATTCTTTTGTGTTTAGAGGCCCAAAACTTCTTCAAAATACTAGTCCCCAAACTAGGGTCAAAATCTTCATTGAAACTTACTTTTTCACAAATCTAACTGTAGGATCCTTTGGTTGACTTGCACAAGTACATTGCCCCAAAATTTCAGAATGAATATCCCACCAATTGCAAGATCCATGTGCCTAAACTTCAAAATGTAGGCTTTTCTAGTCCTTCCAGAAGGTGAAGTTTTTTTTTTTCAAACTTTTTAGAGAAAAACTCATATGTTGTATTTCTTGTGCAATTTTTGCAATGTGTTGGAAAATGGGTTAAAGGCATATATATATAAAATTAACCAAAAAAAACTTTGGATTCATTTTTACAAAAGTTGTAAAGTGAAAGGTATTGATGAATGAAAGATATAACTAATATGCTAAGAAGTTTTGGAAGAATTTGAAAATTGTTAATCCCAATGGTGAGAATGCTCTAACAGACAATTAATAACTTTAATTTTCATTTTCATTTGAAAATTTTCAAAATTGAGAGTAAAAGATAAATTTATATGTTTTTTCTACCCTCTTCCAACCTTCATTGCCCTCAAAATAAAACTCCTTTTAACTCTTACCTCATTATTTGGAATTGAGTGATTCAATTTTTTTGAGTGGGTATCCATTTATACAATTGTATAAAAAAAAAAAAAAAAAAAAAAATTTAGAATATATTTTTTGCTGCCCAGTATGACATTGAAATTGAAAAAACCTTATAACTTTTGCATTACTTATCAAAATGATATGAAATAGAGCTTCACATGTAGATTATGATGAGTAGCACCCATCCTAAAAATTTCATAAAAATTTCCAAATTATAAAATCTATAGAGCCTGCCCAAGTTCTCATAAAGCCCAAAGTGGGCTCCTTGGGCCTTTAGGGGTAAAAAGAGTCATAATTGAGTAGATAGAGCGAAAAGAAGGTGGTGTTTAAGAAACTCACCATGCAAAACCAACAAGGGATTTTAATTAATAGGGGGCTCAAATCTTTTGGAAAAAACCAGGTTTTTTTTAACAACATTTTTCTCAACCAAAATTGTGTATTTTCATGAGGAAACCGAAAACCTTTGTGCGGCAAGCATGGACCTTTTTTGTGTGAGTTTACAAGGAGAAAGACATTAAAAAATCCTTGAAACCATAGTAAAAACTTGAGATCTTGTTTTTCTTGCGAAAAGGAGTTGCCAGAAAACAAATTTGGCCACTGAATGCACCCAAATTTGAAACCCTCCAAGTACTTAAAAAAAATCATAATGCACATCTCTTGTTGCATAACACTACCAAACAAAAATATTGTTTTCAGTTCTTTCTTGGGTTTTCATTAGGAGAAAATGGGTCCTAATCAACACAAAATGTCATAATCAACAATACTATGTTCAAAATGTCCAAATCAACACAATATTGTTGATTAGGGTCTTGTTTGTTTGTAGTGTTTGGACATTAAAGAATCAAGAATATATCCCTAAAATTTTGTTTTCCAAACCTCTATTCCCAAAAAATAGTGGCAGCAATAGAGTTGAACCTAGATGTGTTAGAAAACTTTAAAAACGAGTGACAAAAAGAACGTTTTCCTTTATGCAATGCAGGGAGACAACATTGACATGAACTCAAATGATTTTATGAAAGATAGCTTGGAAAAGGAATGTGTGAATGAGTTATTCCTGGTATTCACATCACTGCACAGTAACTTGCAACGTCCCAAACTCCTCATTTATTGCACAATTAGCCAAGTAACTTGAGCTCTATTTTTTGGGATTCTTAACTTAGTTGGAAGACCATTCTTCCAGAAGAAATCCTAATTGTGCTAGATTAGATTGAGCTATTAGAATGACGTTTTGAGAAACTTCAAGCAAAATTCCATGCTTAAATTTAAATTGACCATAAGGACATGCGTTTATTGACGTAAAAAAATGGGATCTCTATAACGCTTGTACTTCTTATCAAGAAATATTGCAACACCATTTCCAATATTCCATTATGTTGTTGTTTTCTAGCACGCTTTCTATACATGGCTCCATAATTCCTTTGCCAAATTCTCAACTTTCCTATTCCAATCAAACATGAAAGTTTTCCCTTGTATGTACTAAAAAGGTATCTTCAAGTTATTCCCAAATATTTCTAAAGAGGATGAACGTGAAAATGTTCCAAAAGTGATACTTTTTCGTGCCAATTGTAACTTATTTCAGACCGACACGTGTACCTGTATTTATGTTTCAATGGTCAGGTAAGTCAGTAAGTGAGGTTGGGAATTATGAATGCATTATGGAAATGGATGAGGACCAAGATTGTAGCCTGGGCAAGAGTGGACACTTGTCAACGACCAGCAAGCAAAGGTCAACAAAAATTCATTGTTGGAGGTTATGCTGAGCACTTTCAGAGTTTAGATTTTAAAATGACACGTGGAAGCGTCGGATTCGCCAATAGACCCACTTTTAGTTAAAATTAACTAGGTGGATTAAAATGCAATTCCTTCCCAGCAGAACTAATTATGCCGCCACGTGTCCTTCTTAATTGTCAATATTGATGCCTTGATGTTTTGCACTAAAAATCACAATCAAAACCTGACTTGATCATTCTATTATTTTTGAGTTATTGCATAGGTTTTGCTTGTATTTTGGTACAAACATGTTTTAGTTTTTTCAAATTCATCAAATGGGCTTCAAAAAGTGGTTCGTTCAAAAAAATGTTTCAATTGGAACGAACCATGAATTATTTAAAAAAACCATCAATTTGGTTCATCAACTATAGGAACTTTGGATTATTTTTAAATACTTTGTTGGTCAACTAGAGTATGGGCTTTCTTTTAGGAGTTAAGATAAAGAATAATGTAAATCATATGATAGCAGGACACTTGTAAGCTACTGCGGAAACCCAAGCATAGCAATACAATTTGTTTGGATTGATACACGTGGCAGAAAGCAGGAGTACAAGCTATACATACATTGGCCCGGTTGCACTTGAATTGTGTGCACAGGAATGTGCTCCAAGTGTTGCAAGGGAATTCCTTCAAATACAAAAACACCAGGCATGTATGGAACCCCATGCTTTTGTTTGTACAACATGCATGCATGTGTGTGTATGTATGTAATTAGTAATTTGATTGGTCTCATAAAATTCAAATGTGGATAAGTCTGTTTGAGGGTACTTGGATTAAGCCCAGTTCGCACTTGGTCTTAGGAGTTCAGAAACACCGGTTCTTGAAGTGTCTTTTACGTACCCTGTTCCCACTAGCGAGGAGTATTACACCCCAAGCCTAGTTGGCAGTATTGGAAAGAACACGAGTTTTGGCAAAGTATTAGATAAGTCCTCGTGAATTTTGGAATTACTTGCAAACTTTTTGTGGCATTAATTTCTTGCTGAAATGGAGATTCAAGAGTTCATCGGGACTATATGAGCGGTATTTTGTAAGGCCTGATCTTGAGCTCAATTAGAGAACACCAACTTGGTAACTATCGGCCAAACTTTTGGTGTGGTTTGCAGCTGAGGAATTGGGCTGCTACGGTGGCGCCTCAAGCAAGCAGCTTTGGGTTGGTGTTCCATTAACCCCCAAATGTCCAAGGGTGTTTTTAGGAGATTGACATGTCTACCACACCCTTTCAGCTATTCTACCACATCCTCAAGGTAAAGTTTAGATTTCTATCATCAAAAAGCTAAATTTGAGAATTTGGAATTCAGATTGGGACATAGAGACTATGATTTAGTCTATAATCATTTTAGGTTGTAATTTAACAACACCCAATGAAAAAGCTTATCTTCTTTTAAAAATAAAAGTTAAAGTAATACTTTTTCCCTGAGCTAAGCTTTTTCATTGGGTGTTGTTCAATTACAACCTTTTTTGTATGGTTCTATACAAATCCAAGGTCTCTAAGTCCAAATTTGAATTCCAAATTCTCAAATTCAACTCTTTGATGGTAGAAATCTAAAATTTACCTTGAAGGTGTGGTAGAATAGCTAAAAGGGTGTGGTAGACATATTAGTCCCGGTGTTTTTATTGTTTTTGTAAGGCAATTTTGAAGTTTTTGAATTGTCCTTGTGAGATCATTATCAAACATCAAAATAATTTGTAACCATAGAATTTTGAACTTCAAGGCTTCTAGATGGCGCTACCCAAAAAATCCAAAATGGCCACAAGGATTCTAACATATTTGTGATTGAATGATGATGAATATAGAATATTTTGTTTTTTTTGGAGTTGTCCAAAACTTATATTGCAAATTGGCAACTTTTGGATACCTAATTGGGAAGGAGCCACTTAGGATGCTTTAGTGTTTATTGAACATTGTTACTTGAGAACTAATGTCCTCACTTCCAAATCCACGGCCATAATCTCATAAATGAGCTTGCAATGCAATTGTCAAAGTGCAAACACCTAATACAAAGAAATTTTGTAGCTTCAGTTATTGACCTAAAATCAATTTGAATGAAAGAAAATTCAACGGTGAATGAATCCTAATTTCTAAAACATAGACATTCCAATTTGAATTAGTCCAAAAGCAATTTTAGATTTTGTTAGATGTCAAAATTTTGGGTAAAGGGCCCTTATTGCCCAAGGGAAATCTTCACCTTTTTCTCAACTTGACGCTCACCTTTTCAATGCGGCAACTTCTCATAGGCTCTGTGATACAATTCACAATACTATTCATGACACAAAATCTATGCTTATAGTTAACCTTCCACCAAAAACGATTGGAATAAAAAATGGAGGAAGTTGAATGTGAATAGTGAAGCTAACTTTGGCGTGCAACTTTTCCACAAAAAAACACCTAAAATCAATAAAACATGTGCCTTCAACAAGGTTTCAAAATTTCATGAAGTTTTTTGGACACTAGAATCTAGTGCCTTGAGCATTTAGGGGTTAACCCCTAAAGGACCAACCATCCCCTCAAGGGACAAATGGACCTCAAACATGTACCTACAACTAAACCAATTTTTATAAAAATTTTGAAACTTCTAAGGGTGGTGGGGAATTCCAAGATGTATGTGCACATCTTATTTTTTCTTCATTATGACAATTATTGAAGAAGCTATGCATGAATTTTTGAAAAATGGGGGAGGGCGGGCAATTTGGGCAGCCCAAAAAACTTCTTAAAATATTACACATATATTTTTAAAGCATCTGAAATTGATTCTTTAGATTTTTATATATGTGGGAAGCTTTGAATCATTTAATTTTGATTAATGAGTAAGAAGTTTTAGTTTGCGGGTAGGTATAGAACTTTCAAACCTCCATTCCTTTTTCCCCTTGTAAAATTTGGTGCTTCAATTTATTTTTTGACTTTCTTTTTCCAAGTTGTAGTAGACTAAGATTCCTTGGTTTCTACCATTTGGATTACAATAATTCAAATTTCTCAATTTTACATAAATCCTCCAATTTTGCCTAGTGTATATGCAAATTTCATGGCCTTACGACATTGCAAGATTTTACAAAGTATGATTCACACCTCCAATTCATTTGAAAATTCTCCCATACTTACCTAACTTGGTCTTCTACATGGGAAAAATAAACCTCAACTTTGCGTAGAGCAATTTTTTTGATATTGGAGCAATCAAAGGCTTCTAAAATTTTTGGGCAAGAGGGAAAAGAAAATTGTCACTTCAAATGTCAATACCTCACTCTTCTATGTCTAGAATGAGCTTATTTTTTTCCCACAAGTACCTCCCATAATTTGGGACAAGATCCTACAATAGAATCCTCAAAAAAACTTTTTTTCCTGTCTTTGTATTCATTCCCCCAAAAGTGGCAGTTTTTAGGGACTTTCACAAAAAAATGGGTTTGGTCCTTTAGGGGTTAAGGTAGGAACACCCATAAGCGTTAGTGTCCCCATAACCGTTACCTCTAAAATCTTGAAAAATATGAGGAAGTGAATAGATGTAATTACAAGGATGTACAACATGTGAACATGAAACCTTAGTGTTGGTTATGGGTGCCATGACAGTTTGCTTTTTAAAAATTCACAACTTATTCTCATAGTATCCAAGCAATACATTCAAAAGTGCAAACTTATTATTGTTTTTGTTCCTAATAAGATCTTATAGTTTGTTAGATGTTTATTAATATTCATCATGTTCAAAACCCTTAAACTCACACTTATGGGTGTTCCTACCTTAAGTACATAATGCACTCTTGTGTGCACTCATTTGAGCATCAAAAGCTAATTCCAAGGCTCCTTAGGTACCCTACAGTAATAGTTTGTGGCTTTGATTTTTTAAAGTGCCTCTGTATGCTAAGTCATGGACGTTTGCAGTGTCTTGTGCGTGAGGTTTAACAATGTTGTAACATGTCCTCTTTGACCTCAGTTTTAGAAAAGAGTGACAAGATGTGTGAACCCGTCTCCTAGTCACAATGAGATTTGCCGTGCTGTCACGTTTGAGGGGAACACGTAAATTACGTAACAGCTCATGTGTGAACACACCAAGCTTAAAGCTCTTTCAAATTTTCTAACCCTTGATTTCCGGTTATACCGTGTCTGAAACCTGCACAGTGATCACTTTTATCCTTTCAAACCGCTCCTTACAAACGTCAAGTGAGAATCAGGCTTTAGGCTTTGAAATATGAATGCTTATAATTTAAAAATCAAATGTTAAAAAGAATTAGGATTTTATTTGAAGCCCGATTTTTGCAACATATTTTACTTTTGATTTGCCTTGATTTTGACATAGGAAGCAAGTTCAAATGAATTGGATTTTAACGATGGCTTTACTAAAATTGTACTTACTTTTGTTCAATTAGAAAACAAAGAGCGCATGGTTTTTTGTAATAAAACTATAGTGAAACCTCTCTTATTGCATGGGAACTGTGGGGAGTACATTTTAGTAATATGTACACAAAGAGGTTCAAATGCCATAAGTCATTTATTTCAACATGTGCATGATGTACAAATGGTAAGTGGCTCATCTAAAAAAATCAGTTATAAATGAGTGCTTTCTATTAACACTAATTGAATAAAAAAAAACCAATGAGACTATACGTTGTCTTTTGCAAAGTGGTCCTGCTGTAACAAAAGTAACTCCATCTAGGGTTATTGCAACACACTTTATGCTCATAGGGAGTATGCAGTTTAAGAAGTATAATTTATTATGCAAATAGGGAATTTGCATTATAGGAGGTTTCACTGTATGTGAAAAGTGTCACATAGATGAATAATACATAGTCTCCTCTTTGTTATAAAGCATCAAGTGCCTATCTACCATTAAAATTTTGAGTTTGTTTATTAGCACCAAAAGCTTAAAATTCTCTATTAGAGAGGAGGGAAGGGAGAGCAAAAGGCATGGAAATGGTGGGTGTAAAGCGGGCACTTGGAATTTGGGGGGAGGGAGAGGAAAGGGAGGTTGAAAAGGGGAAGCAAAGAGAGGAACAAGTTGGACAAAACAAATATTGGAAAAAGAGAAAAAGACAAATGAGAATGTGCAAAGTGCGGGCAAGGCATACTTGTAAAAACAACGTGCTTAAGATTTTTCTATGTCTTGAAAGGTCATAATGAATTTAGAAATGAAGTTTGGTTAGCCCCTAAATGCCCAAGGCCTTTCTGATCTTTTTGGCATTTTCAGGAAAGTTAACAATCAACCAACCTTTTCATAAATCTCATCAAGTTTTTTTAAACTATAATCGTACAAATGTAAACTTGACATGTTAGAGATTACATGGAAAAAGAAAACACAAAAATATTACTGAAAGTTTGAAAGATTATAACATTTGAATATGAAGGCAATAAATCTGCAAAAGTGACTTGAAGTTTTCTTATCCTCATTTCATATGTCAAATCTAAAAAGTTGGTCATCACAAAAATATGATGTTTAAGGTCATTACATGTTTAACCTCAGTCAATTTAGAGCTTCCAAAATCTACTCATGTATTTTTTTTGAATGGATTGCTAATGCAAATTTTTCTCCAAGCTCTAGTGTATTTGAGACTCATTTTCAAGATCTTCCAAAACTAGAAAACTCAAGATTGCAGTGGACATCCTTGTACAAAATTTTGAGTAGAAAAGTCATAAATATTCATTTTTAAAATCAAATATTTGATGTTAAAAATAGACTTCAAAACAAACTTGTGTTCAAAAAAAAATACCAAAAATTGTGATTTGATAATGTTTGATTAGTCTTCAAAGTTTTGAAAAAACACCCAAATAGGGTGCCTTGGGCATTTAGGGGTTAACAATATAGGTTACAAAGTTGCCATGAAGGAATTAGAGAGGTTTAATTGTTCTCCAATGTAATTGGTGAGAGAAAATTAGTACATCTATAAAAGCTTGTTCCTTCATATGTAATTGATTTGTGGATACCAATGTTTACAAATATGACCCATGTGTCCCCTTGTTTTTCTTTAAGAGAGTTTTCTAAATTAGCATAATACATAAAAGGGGCCTAGTGAAGCCTAAGCCTAGAGCCTAAATTTTCAAATATTTGTACTCTAGTTTTTTATTTAAATAAACACAGTTGTATGCAACATGCGTGAAGGGATAGGAGAAGTTTTACACCACCATGTGGTTTTGTTAATTTTATGATTTAATCACACAACATTGAACAATTATGTTGCATAAATATTAAATAACAACTAGTGGACTTGTGCACGCGCCATTCCGGCTAAAGGCTTTCGTGCAAGAAAGTTTAAGCAATTTGCCTCCTTCTACCGCGGCCACCCCCTATCCTTGTGTATACCCCATCTCCAAGGTCAACCAAAATTGCCATTTAATCTTCTTGGAGCACATACACCCAACTACCCACCTAATAGAATCAAGACTATTATAGAAATAAGACTAGGCTTGATTTAGAGTGCATGGATAACTAGTCCATTCTAACAACAATAATTTATAGTGGTTGGTATATAAGACAAAGGTTATTTCTTACAATCAATTGTTTGAAGCATTTCTCCAAATTAGTGCATTATAATGAAGAACACCAAAGCACATGTTGAACTTAATGGGTTTAATACCCACTTTATGAAGCCAAGGTGAAAAAACTTTGCATTTTCACATGCCAAAATAATCACTATGGGGAAACCATCAACTGTAGATTAGAGATGGGGACACAAAGATCCACTCCTCAATCACACCCCTCCCACGCAATCAACACTTCACTAAATCTAAAATTTAAAATTACATATGTTGAAAGCTCTTATTAGGGGGTGAGAATGTATCAGTTTTAGATTGATGGTGGACTTGTAGTGATTTTAAAAGCATTTTAAACATAATTTGATGCTTTTTCTAAATGATTTTTAATTAATTCTTCTCCTAATTTGATTCATGTCAAATTTTAGTGCATTGTGTCCCTCTTTCCATCTACAAGAGGCTCGCTTGAGTTGATGCAATTTCAAGCTCTAAAAGGTGGTTAAAAGATTAAAAAACTATTGGTGGAAGACTAAAAGTTGATGAACATGGCATATTTGATAATGCAAAATTGCACTTGGCATGGGTTAAAGGCATGGAGTTGGAATAGTTTACTTTTCAAAATTTAATACTTATTTCCCCGTTTATAAGTTTTTAAAATATGTAATTGGTTTTAGATTTGGTGAAGAATTGATTACATGGGAAGGGTTTGAATGAGGAGTGGATCTTTGTGTCCCCATCTCTAGGTCACATTTTTTTGTTAATTCGACCATGATTTCCCCGTAGTGAATGTATGAGTTCAGAAACTTACCATCACGAGATTGAATTCAAGAATTTTAAGTTGACATTTAAATTCAATTTTTTAAATTTTGTTTATAAACCCCAAGAGGAGAAAAAATTTGACTAACTCCAAATAGGGGCACATTCTTACTTTTACCCTTGTTTGTAAAGTAGCTGAGCTTTTTCACCTTAGCCCCACCCCCACAAACATGGTGTCAAAGACATTGATTTCAACATGAGATTTAGTGTTCTCCCAATCTACTTGCCCTCAAGTTTGAAGGTGATGTGCCATAATTCTATATAAATATTGCATCTAAACTTTGTATAGATCCATAATTGAGAATAAAATTGAATGCAGCCATTTGTGTCCAATATCTAGATTGCCACTATGCGATCCATCAATCATCAAAGTATGTAACTATGTTGCTCAATAAGTCAATGGATTTATTTTGATCAACCAAAAGTACATCAATTGGATACTAGAGAGAAATTAGAACTCAATCACAACACAGCATATAGAATGTTATCTAGTCCATCAGACAATTGCAAATAGTGATTGTAATGACATTCAATTGTGCTTCATGACAAAATATTAGCAACTTTCTAGGAAATGACTCACAAATGTCGAGCTATTTGTCATAATCACCTGATACCACACAGCCATTTACTTGCACAAAAGTGTGCACGCCAACCATAGCCAAACTTGCAAACAAAATAGGGAATAATTAAAGCCACACCCAAAATTGCTAACACCACACCCTTGTGAGCATGTAATTTGAGAATTTAATGCTATTTTTTTATATTCAAGTTGTCTATCATTCATACAATCACAGCATCAACACCTCCTTCAAAGAAAGAAGAACAAACACAAATTTTTGTTGAATTTTTATTGCACCATTGCTGTCTTTTTGTGTCTTTTTGTTTCAAGTATTTCAAAAGTCCTAAATTTTTATTTTTGATTTCAAATACCTCCAATTTTTGTGAATATAGCCTTAGAATGATAGAGGTGAAACAAATTGTTTGATCCATAATAAAAAAATCAGCATTAAATTCTCACATTTCATGCTCAAAGCCCACCTTGGGGTGTGACATTAGCAATTTCGGGTGTGGCTTTAGCAATTCCCACAAAATAATACTAAATCCCTACCAAGTATCAAGTAAGCTTACATAAAGACATGCAACACTAGGTATTCTTGGACTATACTTTCAAAAGCAGCAACAAGCCCATGAAAACATCCATAACAAGCTTAACGTCATATTTGTTAATTTGGGAAAAACAAAAGTACCATTTTGTACTTCACCTCAATCCATATTAGTCACCTCAAACCAAATTCAAAAGTGTATGAGCCACTAAGAATTTTTCCCTCACAAATTCCTCCTCTCAGGAGGGGACACGTGTACCAAAGGGGCTTGGTTTGGGGTGATCACCCCAATTTCTCCCAAAATTTCAAAAGTCCCAAAAAGATTGTTTTGGCCCAAATTAACAAAATTGCAAGCCTTGCAATTTCATGTTACTACACATAACTTCAATGGTTGGATATTGTTCAATCCCCCATGACATAAAAAAAACAACATGCCTCCCATTATCCAACAAGCAACTCCATCAAAGTTAACCCCTAAAGGCCCAAGCCCATTTTTTGGGTGAAAATCACTCAAAACTGCCACTTTTGGGGGAGTGGGGAGAAATGTAATTTTTTTTTTTTTTTGGAAATCCAATTGTAAGATCTTGCCCTAGACAATGGGAGGTACTTATGCAAAAAAAATCAGCTCATTCTAGATGGTGAGGAGTGAGATATTCACATCTGAAGTGAAAAAAAAAGTTTTTTTTACTGCTGCCCAGAAATTTCAAAAGCCTTTGACAACTCCTATATCAAAAAAATTGCTATATGTAAAGTTGAGGTTTATTTTTCCCATGTAGAAGACCAAGTTAAGTATGTGTGGGAGAATTTTCAAATGAAACTGAGGTGCAAATCATACTTTGTAAAATCTTGCAATGCCATAAGATCATGAAATTTGCATATACACTAGGCAAAATTAGAGGATTCATGTAAAATTCAAAAACCCAAATTACTTTGATCCAAATGGTGAAAACCAAGGAATATTAGTCTACTACAACTTGCAAAAAAAAAAAGTCAAAGAACAAATACCCAAAGAGCTCAAAAAAGTAAAGCAAAAAGTTTTACAAGGGGGAAAAAGAATGAAGGTTTGGGAGTCCCATACCTACCCGCAAACTAAAACTTCTCATAACTTTCATCTCATCTATCAGAATTGAATGATTCAAAGCTTCCCAAGTACATAAAAATCTAAAAAACTAATTTCAAAATTTTATTTAAAAAAGTTGCAATTTTTTTTTGTTTTTTTGTTTTTTTCTGTCCAATTCTCCCCTGTTTTTCAGTTATTCATGCATAACTTCTTCAATAATTGTTAGAATGGAGAAAAAATTGTACCCCCATGTAGGTCTTCACATTCCCCACATTGAATAAAAGTTTCAGAAAATCATGCAAAATAGTTTAGCCATAGGTACCTGCCCAAAATCCCATTTGTCCCCCGAGGGGACAATGGGCCTTTAGGGGTTAAATGGACTCAACAACTGGCACTTACTGAACACTTCACACACAACCTTGAATGCCAGCCCTACAAGAATAGTGCAAAAGAAATATGAAACATAAAACAACAAAACACAAGAAAGACAAAAAATAACAGAAATCTAAACAAACCATAAAATTCAATAAACAACCAAAGACCCAACCCTCCACTTTACAACACACAAACCTTAACACAAGAACAACCAATACTCTCATTGCCACACACACGAAAGGAAGCCACAACAGCCTCAACATCACAAATGAAAGATAAACAGAACTAATTAAAAATTCAATGGAACGACACTACTACCCAAATAACACTTAAAAATATAAACAAAAAGCTGAGAAAGAAAATGAAAGACAAATATTTCCGTCAACAGTAAACAAATTCCTACATCCCACATCCAATGCCCTTCTAAAAAATGAGTCGGACAATCTGTGCTGGTCTAGTAAAATGAAAAAGTGTGTCTCACTTTGCAAGCTAAGCCAAGCCAAGCTCCCATGCAAAATCAGTCAAGCTCCTTCATTACAACTCTCTACAAAGCCTCCCACTAGCTATTATATTTTCTGTACAAACGCTCTCAAATGTAAGCTTAAATCTGATACAACAACAGCTTCTGCATTTCTCACCTTGCTGATGGCCAAGGTCGCAAGCCCAAGAGACCAGGCAGCATCATATCACCCTTCCGAATTGCCTGAAATTGCTGTGTCCTCCCTTGACATCAAAAGCTCCATCAAAAGCTGCAAACTCACCTTTTTTCTCTTCCACAAGTTTGAAAAGCAGAAGAGCAAGGCAAAACTGGACAGCACAGCCAAGTTTGTTCGGCAACACAAAGCAACAAGTCACAGTTATCTGCAAGAGACTTGCTGAGAGCTCCCCCTTCAACTGTCGATGAATGAGCTTTGATCTCGCGCTTGGCTCCAGAGAAAAAAAACGAGAGATTACATGCGCCTTTTTTTGCTGCTAAAAACCGCAATTTTAATCCTCGTGTTGCTCCAACATGGATTGCCCGTCCGCCTCGAAAGGTCCACCCCACGCAGGATTGTTGTTGCAGGCCGGGCCTCCGCGGATACGTTTCTGCAGGTGCTCGAGACTGGCAACCCGCTGCATGGACGGCGTCCGGCCCATTTTGCCTCCCGTGAAGCCCTGTTGCTGCTGCTGTTCATGCTGGTGCTGCTGCACTACGACTACTGCAGGCGCTTGTTGTTGCACGTAATGAGGGCCGTTGGTTCCTGTTGTGTTGTAGGCCATGTATCTGGAGCCGGAGGAGTGTGGCATGTCCATGGAGGCTGTTTGTTGGCCGCTGTTCGTGCCAGAGACCATACTCTCGGCGACCTTGAGCTGGTTCCATACGATGTCACAAAAAGTTAGAAACTTACATTTCGAGAAAGTCCATCACTTTTAAAAAAAAGTGATCACAAGAAGGAGAAAATTTCATTGCATCTCACCTTTGCTTGTAAGGATGCGACGTCTGCCTTCAGCACACGGTTTTCCATTGCGGCTTCTTGGAACTTGAGTGTGATATCTGTCACCCTCTTCATAATTGTGGAATTTTCAGCTCGCAAGTGCGCAACCTGCAGCAAAACACAGAAAAAAACAGTCACATTTAAAGGAACACTGAAGGAGCCATGTTGTTGGAGTGTGTACCACAATGAGCATCAAATCGCCAGCAAATCATACAAAAGAATACCAACCTGGACAACTTGAAGAATGGGAATAGCATATTAAACCTGTGTCTCAAGTTCAGTGAGATGAGCTTGCTTTCTCCTCCGTGATCGCCGTGCTGACTCTCGGTTGGAGAGCATCCTGAAAACAATCCCACACGAATGCAACAAAAAATCAGGTGATTGAATAGAAAAACCAAGCGTTCATCTATGGATTCACCAGGCACAAATGCTGCGAAGTTGTTTAAATTTTACAGAAAAAATCAAGAGAGTGATCACCTCTTCACACGCTTAACATCACCAGGTGCCACGTTTTGGCCCAGCTCTAATTCTTCATCTTCGGAGACGTCCGAGCCACTCGTGATAGCTCGACTTCTGGTTGGGGGAACCATAGCCCCATACTCAGGCTTTGGAGGCAAAGCAGGTATCCCAATTGGAGCCCCACCTAGAGTAATCACCCACGAAACAATCAACAAAAATATATCGACACAAACGACAAGAATGAATACTAAATACACCCAGAACCCACGCTATGGTTCTTACTTTTAAACCTAAAGAGAAAAAAACAGCCCTCCAAAAGAAATTTGTCGTGTGAATGATAATAGGTTAAATTTTCCTGACAAAATCTCGCTCCCATAATTGATGTCATGTAAACACGTATAGCTTCCATAGCTTGATATTTTCACTATCTTCAGGGCCAAATCAAGAACTTGAATCCTCAGTTGGAGCCGGGAATAAGAAAAAGCTGCCAGCATATAGATGCATAAAATAACACCAGAGCGTGAGAATTATAGAAAGTACAACGTACCAAAAGCTCCTGGAGTAAAGCTCGACTGCGAGGTCGGAGGCTCAGGCTTCGCTCCTCCAGCAGCAGACTGTTTGCAAAAGAAAAAACCAGAGAATGTCAAACAACCACAAACAAACAAACAAACCGGCAGTGTACATGCTCTTCGGTACCTACCATACGTTCTAATCCCTTCCTGCGTGGTTCGATGCTCACGCAGAAACTAAAGAAAAGAAGAGTAAAAATTCTGAGAACAGAGTAGTAGGGAACACGATCAACTCACCCGAGAAAGGGCAACCGCAGCACAAGCAATGTCAAGTTTATGCTTGAGAAAGTACTCGTATTCCTGCGGAGAGTTGGTGGCAGTAGCAGCGCTCTCCACCTCGTCACGGATCCCTGAAAACAACGGGTGCAACGCGTCCTTGACCTCCTCCTGATCCACCACGCCACTGATTGTGCGAACCTCTAGTTTGGGCAGAACGAAGGACGCCGGCATCGGCATCGGCATCGGCATCGGCATCACCATCGTCTTGCCCGCCTCGTGGTTGAGCTCCTCCGATCCTTGTTTCGTGTTCTCGGAGGTGTCGGGAGACTCAGGGCTGGCGGGGCTCGGAGGATCCGTGTCGTCGTCGTCTTCCTCGTCGTCGTCATCGTCGTCATCGTTCTTGTCCCGGATGCCGTCATTCGTCATGAACCGGCTCTTGGACCGCGCAAAGCCTCCGCTCTCCGACACTTTGAGGAACTCCTGGAATGCGTACTCCGAGGCGCTGCGGTTCATGCCCCCGCGGTCCACCTCGATGGTGCGCAGCGACTCCACCACGGGGATGTGCGTGTCGTCGTCGTTGTCGTCCTCCACCTCCGCCTCCTCGGGAATTGACACCACCGGAGGCGCCCCCTTGGGATCGCCCTGCGTGTCCAACTTCCAGAATGTGCCCAAAATGTCGTCCACAGAAAAATTCCGCTGCATCTTGAACGGTCGGTCGGTCGGTCGGTGGAGTTTCTTTACAAAACGACGAACCGCAGAATTGCTCCTAAACTAACGACCAGAAAATCCACCACAAACAGCGCTAAAAACAGAAATGATTCCTCGACTCGACAAAATGGAAAATCGCTCCTTGACCATTGCAAAAAACGGCTAAACCTAAATTCAACGCCACTAGCTTCTTCGAGGCCCTACTACTAATCCTCCACACCAAGATCCTGCGAAGAGCGCATTTTACCGAAAGCAATCAATCAATCAATCAATCAATCAATCACAACCTCAACTAACGACGAGGAAGAATCACTCACTCGCTCGGCCACGGCAGCTATTGGTTATGATCCTTGAAGTGCCTACACGATCCCTGCTTCAAATAACAATCAGCATTGACTAATCATCGCGCACGAGAGCTGCTGATTCTCGATGAAACCCTACGCAAACGACTCGCGGCGACATTTGACGGAGAGAAAAGCTCGCCAGGACAGGAATCGCGACACCGATCGGAAACCCCGAAAAGGTGTCTGAGTTGGACGAGGTAAGAAATAAGCTCCAGTCAGATGTCTGTCGTGATGATACACTTGCGGAGGAGGTGCTGTTGCTGTTGTTGTTGACGTGAGTTGCGTCGAGGGCGAGGGCGATGCATTGTTGTTGTTATTGTCGTTGTTGTCACTTGTCACCGTCGAGACGCCACCATACCAGTGGCACGCCGCGCCTGCTTCTTCGCCATGTCCCCCCAGTCAATCGGAGGGCTACCCTCGGGAACTGTGTTCGGCCCTGGAACTATTCCGCCTTCCCCAAACACTACAACAACGCATTCGTCAGTCCTCGCTGCTCCCAAAAGTTAAACTGGCGCAACACCGACCGCTCCTTCTCATTTTCTCTCCATCGCCATCACTCAAACTAGTCCTCTCTCCATCACCACATCCATCATCGCTATTTCCAGTAATTTCACAAAGTATCTCGAAAAACCGAAGCAAAAAAGAAACAGTCGAAAAATTCGAAACCCTAGGCAGGCCTGAATAAAAAAAAAACCTCAATTACGCCATTTACTCAAAAATTACAACTGCAAAGCACCTCGTCAATCAATCAACCACTAAGTAATTTTTCCCGAAAGGCATTCCAATAATTACAGTTCGCTTTTTTTTTGCAGAAAGCAAATAAAAAGTCGAAAAAACCTAATAAAAAAAATGCCAACACGAAATCCAGCCAATCTCTCAAAACTTTCAACTGAGCTTGTAGTCCATCAAACACTCACTGTACGGTACGGCAACTCTCACCAGATTCCGGAACATACAAAAATAGGGAACCTCAAAGGGAAGGGTCAGGGGTGGAGAAAATCTCGGAGGGGTGAAGAGGGAGGGATTTTTTTTTTTCTTACTTACCGCGCTTCAGACATGCATGACGAGTGACACTGTGACAGAGTCCGAGAGCCGTAGAAGGAAAGAAAAGTCTGACTGTCAGTCAGTCTGGGGACTGGAATCGCATCATCAGAAGCTTAATAATAAATCAGTTCCGGAAGGGAAAGGCCTCCGAGGTCTGCAAAATGCCTTGTTCCGTGCCCTTGGAGGCCCCGCCGGCTCTCACGTGGACCTCCGTCTGAACTCTGAAGTCATCAGCAAACTGGCATCTGGCTACTTGGCTTGGCGACCCAGGCACGATGTGCTCCTCCACATCGACGACGACGACGAGGAGCCGAGGACGAGGAGCCGAGGACGAGGACGAGGACGAGGAGCCGAGGACGAGGACGAGGACGAGGAGCCCAGGGCGAGGACGAGGAGCCCAGGGCGAGGACGAGGAGTAAAGGGCGAGGACGAGGAGTAAAGGGAGAGGACGAGGAGCCCAGGACGAGGAGCCGAGGAGCCGAGGACTCGCGATGAATGTCTCTCTCCCCCGGTCCCACCACGACTCCCACTGCACCGGAGCTTTGGGAGCGAATCAATCCAATTGCTGAACCCCCCCTCAAAACATGCTCGGTCTCTGGTGATGCCGGAGGAGGCGCATGCTACGACAGCAACAATGGCCGGGCCCTGATGCTGTGCCCTGCACAATGGGGGACATTCCCAAGGAGAGCTTGGGGAACACGAGGGGATCACGAGGGGAACATGCGGGGAACGGCTGCCTCCTTCTTTCATTTCTTTTCAGGGAAAATATTGAAGATCCCAGTATCTTATTATGCAAAAGAATTGGGTGTGTGCACGTGTGTTGGTTTGATGAATCCATTTTTAGCTCAATTTTTGCCTCAAAATAGAATAGAGTATGAGTTTGAATTCATCTTTAGTTGGGTTTTCACCTAAAAGTAGGCTTGTTGGTAAAACGGGTACCTAAACTTGTATTAATATATAGTTAAGTAAATGGTTAAGTATAATTAGAGAAAAATACAATATAAAGTAAAAGATAAGGGTAAAAAATAAAAGTAGAATATGACTACAAAAGTAGGAATGAAATTGTTCTTTTGATATGTATGAGAGTTTTTTTTTTTAATGAAATATGTATGTGTGTGTTTATGTTTTATTATTTATCAAGGAATTTTTTTTGGGGCAAAAAACTGACACAATTGACAAATTTTCACAAATTACAGTTAGTCCCTTTAATTACCAACAAACCCGCTATCGACACTTGCAATCCTTTGGCCAGAAAAAACTCCCTAAGGCGGGAGTGTGTGTATAACCAACAAGAGAGGGGGTGTGGGATTGTGGCGAGGGATTCATGGAGGCGTATGCTGGTTTAGTGGCGGGTTCTTACAACCGGAATGAACTTGTTGTCATCCGGCAGGATGGTGATGGGGTTGGTGATCTCTTGCCTTGCCTTGCAATGATTTCTTTGTTTGTTTTTGTGTATTTATATCAAGAATTTAGTTTAGAGTGCTGTTATGCCGTCTCATAGAATATGCCGTGCGCAGATTGCAATGGTCTTTGTTGGAGAGCACCATGATATTCTAGGACTGTCTGAAAATATAGTGTCATTTGTCTATGTCTATGAGGAAAAGGCTTACATTCCATTGCACTCAAAAAATTGAGAAGATGAGTTGGCTGGCATGGTGAGAGAGTTCTAACTTGGATGTTGGGTTTCGTTATGGTACGTGCAGCCCAAGCCCCTCGGCAATGCCAACAGCCACATTTGTCAAATCTGTGGAGATGACGTGGGGATCACCACCAAAGGAGAGCTTTTTGTGGCATGCAATGAGTGCGGGTTCCCTATGTGCCGCTCCTGCTACGAGTACGAGCGTAAGGATGGCAATCACTCATGCCCGCAATGCAAGACCCGCTATAAACGTCACAAAGGTAGTCCACGAGTTAAAGGTGATGAAGAAGAGGAGGACACCGAAGACTTGGAAAATGAATTTAGTTACATAGAAAGTGAAATTCTAGTGGAAGCTTGTCCAGTGGATCCAACCAAGGATCTTGCGCAATATGGTTATGGCAATATTGCGTGGAAGGAAAGAGTGGAGAGCTGGAAGCAGAGGCAAGGAAAGTTGCAAATGATGATGACAGAGGGAGGTCATTTGCATTCCAGTGGAAAAGGCGATCTGGATGAAGGCGACCTCAATGGTCCCGACTTGCCAATGTAAGACTCTATAATCCCTGAATAAAAGCTCAAGGTTTGCATTTTGTATTAATTAACCACTAGTGTTGGCTTGGGATTAGTCCCTGCCTTTGTCCATATCATGTTGGATTAGGTAGTTTTTGAACTAGTAAAATTCTTCTTCAACAAGAAATGACACTAAATATGTGGGGATTTGTTTTGTTGCAATAGAGTGGACGAGTCAAGGCAACCGTTGTCAAGAAAAGTGCTGTTTCCGTCAAGCAAGATCAACCCCTATAGAATGATAATTGTGGTCCGTTTAGTAGTGATTGCCTTCTTCTTCCGCTATCGCATATTGAACCCTGTCCATGATGCTTATGGCTTGTGGCTCACATCCATAATCTGCGAAATCTGGTTTGCCGTGTCGTGGATTTTGGACCAGTTCCCAAAGTGGTTGCCTATCAACCGCGAAACGTACTTGGACCGACTTTCACTAAGGTGAGTCTTGCAATTGTCTTATGACAAAAGGAGAAGCTTAGCTTTTTTGCATGTTTTAGCCGACTTAATATCTGAGTTGTTTGTGTTTGTGTAGTAATGGTTTGTTGAGGTTTGCAAGTTTCTTAATAATTTTGGAGAATTTTGCATGGGAATCCATCCAAGTTTCTTGCTGTGAGAGTTATCTGTTTTGGTAGCTTTGAATGACAAGCGTTGTGTGTCTCAAATGACTTTGTTTGTGTGTAGGTACGAAAAAGAAGGCGAACTCTCTCAACTGGCTCATGTGGATATATTTGTTAGTACTGTGGATCCTACAAAAGAGCCACCATTGGTGACAGCCAACACAATACTATCGATCCTTTCTGTGGACTATCCAGTCGACAAAGTCTCTTGCTATGTTTCGGACGATGGCGCTGCCATGCTGACCTTTGAAGTTCTCTCGGAAACATCCGAGTTTGCACGAAAGTGGGCTCCTTTCTGTAAGAAGTTCAGCATTGAACCTCAAGCCCCTGAAGTGTACTTTGCTCTAAAGATTGATTACCTGAAGGATAAGGTGCAACCAACATTTGTCAAAGAGCGTAGAGCTATGAAGGTTGGGGTTTGAAGCTTTTTCATTTCATTGGCATCCCTTCCTCTTTGGGTTTTGGATTTGGCTTATTTTTTGTGAGCTGTCAAAGTTTTTTTAAAAAATTTCCTTGGTTATTGTCCTCCCTCCCTCTTTGATATTGAAGTGGGTCAACTTGTGCAGAGAGAGTATGAGGAGTTCAAAGTGCGTGTGAATTCGTTGGTAGCAAAAGCTCAAAAGGTGCCTGAGGAAGGGTGGGCAATGCAAAACGGAACTCCTTGGCCTGGGAATAACACAGGGGACCACCCTGGGATGATTCAGGTGAGTTGATAGGTTTAGTGTTGAGGTACTAAGTTTTTTCCAGTGTGCCCATGGTTTTTGCATCTTTTGAATGAGGTTTTGAACTTGCTCTTCTTGAGTGCCGATGTGTCTCAAAAATGCATAATTCTACTCAGTGTTGAGCTTCTTTTTTTTGCTCATTTTTGTTTTTATCAGGTATTCTTGGGGCAGAGCGGTGGACTTGACACAGAGGGGAACGAGTTGCCGCGTTTGGTTTACGTGTCAAGAGAGAAGCGGCATGGATTCAATCACCACAAGAAAGCTGGTGCCATGAACGCTCTTGTTCGGGTTTCTGCAGTCTTGACAAATGCTCCGTTTTTCCTCAATTTGGACTGCGACCATTACATCAACAACAGCAAGGCTCTCCGAGAAGCTATGTGCTTTTTAATGGATCCCACTGTAGGCAAGAGGGTTTGCTATGTCCAGTTTCCTCAGCGGTTTGATGGTATTGACAAAAATGACAGATACGCCAATCACAACACAGTCTTTTTTGACGTAAGTGACCGTTTTTCTAAACATATTCCACAAAACAAAGTTTGGCATTAATATCTGGCTTCTTCACATCCACACTCTTTTTGTTGGTTTTTTTTGCTATTGCTAAAAGTTCGCAATTTTGTTACTGCAGATCAACTTGAAAGGCCTGGATGGTATTCAGGGGCCTGTATATGTGGGTACCGGATGCGTGTTCAAACGACAGGCCCTCTATGGGTATCACCCTCCTCCTAAAGATGATAGCTTGAAGGAGGATCATAGCAGCAGGGCTTGTCCATCATGGTGCTGTGGACCTCGGAAAACTCAACCAAAAAAGAAGAAATCGCGAAGAGGGGGAAAGAAGAAAGGTCCTTCAGTAACACCAATCTTTAATCTTGAAGACATTGAAGAAGGGATCGAGGGTATGTATATATGGCCCCAAGTTTTAGCTTTTGTAGCTTGCTTTTTTGAGGGTTATTTTTATTTTTCAAGATGTCTTTTCTCAAAGTTTTTTTTGGCCTTCTCTCACGTTTAAATGTGGACAAAGAAAAAGCTCTAATTGCCAATCGTGTGCCGTGTAGGAACCGAAGACGAGAAATCATCCATGATATCTTTGAAGAACTATGAGAAACGATTTGGCCAGTCTCCTTTCTTTGTTGCCTCCACGCTTCTCCAAAATGGAGGGGTGCCGCATGTTGCAAACCCTGGTTCTCTACTGAAGGAAGCCATTCACGTGATTAGTTGCGGATATGAAGACAAAACAGAATGGGGAAAAGAGGTTTTTTTATTCCAAATTCCAAACTTATGCTTTTTGTTCTTATTCATATTTTTATTCCTTGATATTTAATACATGTTTTAGACTGGTCACAATGGGTTTTTTTTCGTTTTGGTTATTGTTGTCTCTCTCACTTTGGTTCATCTCCTTGTTTGGAGGTGCAGATTGGGTGGATTTATGGGTCAGTGACGGAGGACATTCTCACCGGTTTCAAAATGCATTGTCGAGGGTGGCGGTCCATATACTGCATGCCCCCTCGACCTGCGTTCAAAGGATCGGCCCCTATCAATCTCTCGGATCGCTTGAACCAAGTGCTGCGTTGGGGTCTAGGGTCGGTGGAGATCTGCCTTAGCCGACATTGCCCTATTTGGTATGGCTATGGCGGTAGCCGAGGCAACGGGCTGAAATGCCTGGAGAGGTTCGCGTACATCAGCACCACGGTGTACCCTCTCACGTCCCTGGCCCTCCTCGCATACTGCGTTCTCCCGGCAGTGTGCTTGCTGACCGGCAAGTTTATCATCCCCACGGTATGTATTTCTCTCATAGAACAATACACTAATTCCTTCGCACCCCTTGACAAATCCTATTACTCTTCCTCACACCCGCTGCCATGCTGTATACAACAATTTAATCACAGTTGATGTGTGGTTGTGCAGATCACCAACCTGGCGAGCTTGTATTTTATTTCGTTGTTTTTGTCGATATTCGCGACGGGGATACTGGAGATGCGGTGGTCGGGGGTGGGAATCGACGAGTGGTGGAGGAATGAGCAATTTTGGGTGATCAGTGGGGTGTCGGCACACCTGTTTGCCTTGGTGCAGGGCGTGCTGAAGGTGCTGGGGGGCATTGACACAAACTTCACAGTCACAGCCAAGGCAACGGCAGAGGACAACTTCGGGGAGCTGTACATGTTCAAGTGGACAGCGCTGCTCATCCCGCCCACAACGCTATTGTTGGTGAACCTGGTGGGTGTGGCGGCGGGCATCTCTGACGCCGTCAACAACGGCTACCAGTCGTGGGGGCCGCTCTTTGGCAAGCTCTTCTTTGCAGTGTGGGTCATTGCGCACCTCTATCCCTTCCTCAAGGGCCTGTTGGGCCGTCAGAACCGCATGCCCACCATCGTCATCGTTTGGTCCATCCTACTCGCCTCCATCTTCTCGCTGCTGTGGGTGCGTATCAACCCCTTCATCGCCCATGTCACCGGCCCCGACCTCCAAGAGTGTGGCATCAAATGCTAGACACCACCAAAACCCCCTTTGCCATTTAGATGAGAGAGTTGTGTTGTATTCTTTTTAAATTTAGATGAGAGAGCTGTGTTGTGCTCTACAGACATTGCAGAAATAATGTATTAAACAAAACGTGGGAACGTCAATCAACAACAATAATTAACCAGTTACACATTTTTTGATTGTTCCTAATGTATCCCCAAACAAGTCCAGGAAAGCTCAACAGCTGGTTCCAAATGATCATGCATCTTGCCAAGGACAACTAATAAGGCCAGTAATGGCCAAGATCTGTAATTAGATCTGCCCACTCAAATTAATCATTATATATGTGCAATAAAGACAGAAGAGTCTAACCTCTCTACTGTCTGCATAGTTGTTATCGATATTTCTCTAAAAGAATACAACTCCATACTCGTGAATCAATCGAAGGTGCAACGGCACCCGTTCTATCAACAAATTATGTCTCGTAGAATCAACTCAAAAGGCTAATGAACACTATTGCTTTTATTCATTAAAAGGACACGTAAAGAACTGGAACAAGACCCTGTGTCTTTCCGTCACGTCCAGGCCTTTTCTTCCTCACCTGCAGCAAGTCCAGATAAAAGATAAGCGAAGGTGTTCGTGCATTCAAACTTAACAGTGTCCAATCTGATACTCTGGCGAGATCAGACCAAGTAGCTCTGAGAACTTACGTTCCGTAACTTCTGGAAAGATATCATAAGAAAGCAAGACGTAGCTAGGATGTGAACATCTCGCTTGTTACAGAGAAGAAAACGATGACAATATAACCAACACAAACTCTCGAAAAAGCATTCGCTAAGGAACTAGACCATGTCGATGTGCACATTAGAATAAGGGTCAGGAACTAACCGAAAACCACCCATCGACTTCGTATTCAATCTCTAGGTCTTCTCCCGCTGTCAGATTGAGCTGCAATCACATAGACCCAACAAAATCCATTAACATACAATTGGAGAACCCGATGAATATGTTCGTGCGTTTCACATCAAGTCAGTCTAAGCAAATGCAGTCTGAACCATCATACTAGAGCAAGTCTCCATATGAACCCTGTCATTGACGAATCAAAGCCACCACCCTCAATTTGCCATGCGTGTACTGAGTTAGATTCATGTTTTAAATAAGGACACCAGAAAGAGGAAGGGAAAAAGAAAGACAAATACCTCCTCATCGCCACCAGCAGTAAAATCATAAAGTGCTTTGCCGAATTGAGGCTCTTGACGATCGTCACTACCAGCATCAACACTCATTCGAGGAGAATCTCGAGTGCTGTCCGAGTTCATTGAATCATTTCTTGCTGAAGTGCCAAACTTCCGTCCAGATGTCTGATCATAGATGTCAAAATTTCACCGTCAGTGGAAGATCAAGGATCCTTTGGCTTACGGGTCTAAGAGGAAAGGATGATATCTCGATGCTTGAACTGGAAACCAAGACGAAGAAAACGTGGAGCGTTGAAGTATAAATAAATCAAAACTAAACATATCGTCTAGTAAAGCTCGCACGACATTCCCAACCACACATCCTGTGAACTGCGGTGCAAGCAGAATCCAGACGATAGGATCATTCTACCTTTGGTGAATCTGATTTTGCCGACACATCTCTCATACCAGAACCGACTGTGGAGGGGTGTTGATGGAGCCTGTGATCACCCTCCTGCAAAGGAAACAAAACAGGTTGATTACTTGATTAAATGCCGTTGAAGATACTAAATTAAACTGAGCGAAGCATTCCTCAACATTTCTACAAAAGATGCTTACATTGTCTAAGAGGAGCTGTTGCTGCCCAGAACTCAAATAAAACCCTAATATCGATCACATCGGGAAAACGACATTCAAGACTTGGAGAGCCGATGTAACGTGATCTATAACTAAAACAACGAGAGTGTTAAACTTGCATACCCGACGTGAAGGTTGTCCTCCAGAGAACAATCCTCCAGGGAAACGAGTGCTGCCAGCCCTCGAAGATGCAGCAGAATCCGGAGATGATGAGCCAGATGACCCTCCGTCATCCTGCGGTATATAAAAATGCTCCCATCAGCAAGAAGCGGCTATCTAAATAATCCATAGAACGTCAGATACAATAACAGACATCACGAGTGATACTGTGCATGGAAAAACAAACCAACACCGTCGCAACAAAACTCTCAGAACGATCACGATTACCGAGCTATCGGAGCCATCCAAAAGTGTCTTCGCCCACATATCATCATAGGAAGCAGAAGGTCGTGCTTGCTCTTCTTCTTCGGCGTCTTCCTCAGGAGCATCCGTGCCTCCACCTTTCATAAAAGCATTTACCTACGCGACCAATCCAAGTTAATAGTTTAATACCATCGGGACAGTTGAGGAACTAAATCAGAAAATAACTAAAGGTTGTTTAACACACTATCGAACAACGCCTCGGTCCTCCGAGATTACATGAGATACACATGGGAACGTAATCTGACCAGCATCCGAGACCATTTCAGATTTGACGTACTTCAGCATAGTAACGTGTCGACAATGCCAAAATCCAAATGCAACAATTATCTAACAACTATTCCAGATCAGAAAAAAGCTAACAGCAAAAGCAACAATTCACAAAAACAATCGTACCCTCTCCACGCCAGGTTGATTGTTGCCCCACGCTGAGGTCACATTCTCCTCATCGCCAGCCATATTAACGGGAGGATATTCAACACGGTTTCCTCTAGCTCCATCAAGTAAATCCGATATTCCCGTAGCAACTGCCGGGTCATTATAACCAGCATTTGCGTCGATCCGGTGCTCATTGCGGTATAGATTGATTAGCTTCGCGCTGCAAAAAAAATAAACCACACAATATTTTCATTAGAAAAAACCCGAAATGTCATTTTTCTTTCCGGTAACAAGCG
This sequence comes from Ulota crispa, assembly GCA_963920765.1. NCBI lineage: Eukaryota > Viridiplantae > Streptophyta > Bryopsida > Orthotrichales > Orthotrichaceae > Ulota > Ulota crispa. The sequence continues at coordinate 23,747,650 of OY987244.1, read as the reverse complement.
TCAGGTAAGCTTGGACAAAATTCCTTCACTAAAACTTTGAAAGGTCAAAATCGTAAAGAGTTGCATGTGTTATTTAAGATATATCCATAATCATGGTGCCCTTATAGGTACTCGCAAAAACAGATTAAGCTCCCCACTAGTGGTACCTCTTTTCAAAACCAACAACTCTCCCTTGGGCGATACAAATGAGCACAGTTGAACTACTCGAGAAAGACGAGCATAAGCTGACCCAATCATTACCTGGTGGGACCAAGAGGCAGATACTTGGAGCGAGGAACAAAACAATACAGTGACACAAGATCCAACAATCTCTCATGTGCATCATACAGTCTCTTCAGGTCATCGTCAGTCCACTCTTGTTTAGCGTTATCATGCTGTCTCATATCCCTGCATCAAAGTACGACAAAGCTCATGCCTATAATAATGAGGTACGTAAAGGACATAGTACACAATGAGGATAACATCTAATCCATGTCAGCAAATAAGAGAGTAATCTTGTTCTATGATGATATCAGAGAAAAATACATCGTCTCCTACTTAGCAGAAGAACGTTTGAAAGAATGGGCGCATACTTGACAAATTGGTCTTGACCCTTGTACACCTCATCCAAAACTCTCAGCATTGGTGCAATTATGGAGCTGAGACCGGTCCCACTGGCTCCTTGATCCTCTCCATTGGTAGCTTCTGCACCTATGACCTTTTCCCTTGTTCGCCCCTGAGCAAGGGTATGCAAAAATTCGTAGATCTGAAGCCGATATGGTTCACCGGATCTAATTGCCACAGTCACAAGAGCTTGTGCTGCGATGATACGCACCTATCATACAAGACCCCTGTAAGTAACACTCTTGAACACAGAAAACATAATAGCACAGATGAACAACACAATACAAGTGTGTCAAACGTATTATCATGCATACGAAATTGCACGTCATCTACCTCCCAGCTGCCACTGATAGCACAGCGCTGCAGACGTGTGATAGCCCCTGCAAGTGTTGGATTCCTGGAGCTTGCAGCAGCCACCATCTTATCACCATCAAGCATCATAAGAGCGGTACTGGGAGACGTAGCTGACTCCCAAGCATACTCCCCTGCTGCATAATTTGCATTCTCACCAAGAAACCACACCTGAATGTTTCCAATTGTCAGCAATAACGAAGCAGATTTGCACCCACAAAAAGGAAAATCACAATGACTTGTAATGTCTGTCGCAGGAACTCTGAAGTCAAGCACACATTAGGCGCTCATAGAATGCCTCATCCAGACTCCAAAGAAAAGCTGATGCTTAGTAACGACAAGACATCCCATTGTTGTATGATCGATAACACTGCCTTTCATGGAACATGGAAATACAAATAGCGGCCCACCACAAAACGGATCAATACGGGTTTGCTTCCTTGGTTACCAGGACATTAAGACTTAAATATCCAGGTTCAATCAACTCTATAAGGGAACACACATACCGCAGCTTGCACCAGCCGTTGCAGGGCAATGGCCGATTTTGGATCGGCACGATCTGTTGCTCTCCCTCCAATCATCTGTAGTGGTTGTGGTGGTGGGAGATCAAGCACAACTGTGACCGCCTCCAAGGCATTATGCTTTCCATCAGCCCCTGATCCTACGAGGCACGTCTGTAAATACATGGTTAGGCCGTTAGCTTGTGCACGCAGAAGTGCCAGTAATACCAGCTGGAAGACTCAAGAATCAATCGCCAGTAGTAATATGGGGATATACAAGTGAGGTACCTTCCATAAGAGTTGTAGCACATCGGAGTCAATTTTCCCAGGAACCTTTGTAGCAAATAGTCTAGATATGTCCAGCAAAATTACTGCCATCTCCGGAGTGGCCTGTAAAGATTACGATCCGGCTCAGATAAGACCACAACTAAGTACAAACGACTTATGAAAGGCTTTCAAAGCAGTCTGCTTGTGCTAAGCTCTTGGTTTATTAGAAACAGAGACAAAGGTGCCTTCTAAAGAGTCGCCTACAACAAAGGTTCTAACTCCTGCTTCACAACACGTAAAGTCACTGCTACACATGTAAGGATCCCTTTGGAACCCAAGCCAGAGGACTAGATTGACTTGTCAAATCTAAGTGCTTCCTTCTACCCGCAGGGAAATGAGTCCATCAGGAGCAAATACAGAACGTTGCAAAAATACTGACCTTAAAACGTGCGTGAAGAGTGAGCATTATATCATTCAGCAACGCTGCAGGCCAGGATGGATCAGCCAATTCACCAGTAATAATGGCCTTCAGCTCTTCGACAGGCTCATAAGGATTTTGCATCCAGATCAAGGCTTTGATAGCTGCAGCTCGGACATATACACACTCACATGCTGTAGTAGTTCGTACGCCTTCTACAAGACTTGCAAGCATGCCGGCAATTGTTTCCTTACCACCTGCAGATGTTGACATTGTTCTACGATGACCTGCATACATAACAAAAAAATTAGGCTCCCCGAACTTTACCAGAGAAGCAAATTGTCAAACCAACTCTAGCACAAAGCAGGAGCAACACCAGTGTTACGGCAATCCAGTTTCACTAAGACACATTACCTGATTCAGCATCTCCAGCCTCATCATCTCCTTTCGTTAAATCAGCGGTAGGATTGATCATCGATTCATCTTGTTGAACCATGTCATCAACGGTATATCCCCGAATAGCTACTGCAGACGCCCTACTCTTCCCAAGCTCCTGAACAATGCGCACAGCTCCATGGAGCACGGGTCTCGAAGAACTCCTCAATGCAGACTCTAGTCTACAAAACCCATGGCAAGCACATGAAAACACCGTTAGCCGAAAAGCTCATGGCAGCTAGTTGTGTATACTAGACCTTTTAGAAAGTGTTGGTATAATCAACGAAATCAGCACAATTTGCAAAAAGATTTTCTTGGCACTCGGTGACTGCAATGTCAATCTTCATAAAACAGAAGTCTATTGAAACGAAAATATGCAAGACAAGCAACTTTTTCTAAGTCTTCTTGTGAAACGCTTTTCTAAAGGGTTACATTCTACGATATTTCAGCTGCTTGTGATTCCACAAGTAAGCTAATTGTACCACACCTGGTTGGGTACTTCATATCCCTGTATATCATAGCCAACTAAAAATATGGTTGTAAATTGAGTAATCAGCAATTTCTAACATAAATTCGTCTCACCTCCGCATGACTAACTTAATCAGGGGTTGTGGCCTCCGTGGCCTTGGGGCCTGACGATCTTTTGGACCTCTTGGTGGTATTCCTTCTTTTGAAGCACCATCCTTTCCAACCGCCCCACTCGCATCCTTAGCTGCCACAGAAGGAGGCTCAGGAAATTTGAGGATAGCAGTTGTAAGTAAACCCCAACCATTGGCACGGTCTTCGAGGCTGCACAGATGCAAGCGATTATTAGGAAACACGCCTCAAAATATAACTCCAGCTGCAGGTTCCGAGTAATATGAATCAATCCAGGGGGGTGCGAAATCCACACACCTTTCAGAAGCATCAAATTTCCCCAAAACGCAATTGATGGCTTCAAAGCAAACCCTCTCACTTGGATCCAAGAGAAGCTGGTACAAAATGGTCGTAAACTGCGCCTTCACATCGGGTCTTTCTGCAAGGATGAATATCCAAATCAGGAGGGTGTCCACAAGCAACAGAATACAATGGCACACGTCAACAGGCCTAGAGGAAAACTCACCATCAAGAACTCTTGCTCGAGAAAGAATGTAACAAAGCCGGGCAAGATAAACACGGGCAAGGACGTCATGGATCTGTAGGACTTCTTGCAACGATCCTGTAGATATATCACAAATATTAAGGACTGGATCCAGAGGAATCTGCTTAGAACAGATAAGTAACAACCATCACTTAGAAGTAGCTCTCAGGTCCTACTGAGACGACAATCTGAAAATCCAAGTTTACAGGGTAAGAGGAGCCACACTAAAAAAGAAATTGCATGACCTACTATTGTACTACAAAACCAACTACAAATCGGTTCTCTGAGGGAACACTTAACAGGAGGTTTTTTCACCACAAACTAATGAGTACAAGCTTTGCTCACAAATTTGAGTAAATCAAACACTTGCATCAGGATGTAAGTAGTCAGTTACCTCCAGCAAGCGATAGTTTAGCTGCAAAAAGAGAGCAGGAGAAACAAACGGGCCAAAGATCATGATCGGTGCCAAAACTATCAAGATGATTATTCGAAACAACGATGCAAAGGACTGAACAGTTCAGAAAAGCGCCCAATGCAAAGCTAGAGCTACAAAGATATTTCAGTGAGAAATAACTAATCGAAAAAATAAAACAAAAAGAGTTGGGTGTTCATTTTGATCTTCAAGAAAATGTTATCCTGATGACGGCGTTTGAATGTCCGAAATACCTCTAACGAAGATGGTGGAAGCACTTACCCACTGCCATAGCCACTGCAGTGACATCCTTGGTGGCCAACTCTTGTACCACAGACAATGCGTGTCTCACTCCGACAGGATCTGCACAAGCAATTCTGTAGAGAACTGACATGTTAAAAGCTTCTCAGAAGCATGTACTCCAAATGCTTTTGATCTACTCTGCTATAAGCTCCTCATTAGATAATAGTGTCTACTTAATATTAAAATAAAACCGATAGAACTTTACAACATAACAACTCTACAAATGGTAGTCAAAGAAGACACTAAAACTAAAAAACTGAAACTTTTCACGCACCCTTGAACTGCTCGGTGAAGGAATGCAGGATTTCCGGAATCTAAAGGCAAACGTCGGAGAGTGCTCAGAGCAGCGTACTGCAAGTTACTTCGTAATGCAGACTGCCAGCACCACCAGTCAAAGCCTAAATTAAAATATACCGCTTGCATGCAGTTGCGACCTTCATGGGACTGGCCTCTAGAATGATAAGCAAGTCAAATATGCTGCTAGTTACAAAAGGGCTCTCAGAATGTATCAAATTACAATATTGACAAATGAAAACAGACTTGAAACGAACTAGCTTGTTTCAGAATTAGAAGAGGGGGATAATTAAATGCTTGATTGAGAATCACCTCTTTGTCCACACTTTGCCTCCCAAACATGCCCTTCTTCCTCCTCAGCTTACCTGCGTCAGCAACCTGCATCCAGTGGGTCTGTCACATATCTATTGAAGCAGTAGAAAAGAAAATCGGATTTGTCTAACATCAGGAAAACGCTTTTCTTCAATGTGTAAAAGTTGCTTTGCCACCTAAGACGGAAGGATTGTCTGTAACTAAACCGACTACATAATCAAAAATGACCAATTGTTATTCTATTTGAGCTCACTGAAAAGAAGCCATTTGCAACTAAAGGAAAGTCAAACACAGAACGATTCTGAGGCACAAAAACACATACAAAAACTTCAAGTCCTCATATGCAGTGATAAGTATGAGAAAAGCATGTTGAACGGATAAAGACCTTGTCCAGAATGCCAAACACAATCTCATATAAGGTGGCCAGCACGTCGTTGCTAGTGGTAGGAGCAAAGCTAAGCGCCTTCAGAGCTGCAATTCGGCGAGGATGCACTGCAGAGAAAAACTAACCACGATGGGAAATCTATCTAATCCTGGATCATTACAATGATTTCGACTCATTTAAGATCAGTAACCCTGTCACATTCCAGAAAGAGACAATGCACTTAAAAACGAGTTGTTGTCAATCTCAAACGTGGTACTTACATAGAGGCTCCGCGTTTGCAGCTTCGGCTGTGAGTTGAGTAATAATTTGTGGCACAACTTCTGCTCGCGTAACCACAGTTCCTCCGGCAAGATTCAAGTCAGCCAGAGCATCCCAATTTGGTGTTGGTAATCCTCCGCCAGGGGTGACACCTTGGGCACCACTTTCTGCCAGTAGTCTAGCAAGGAAGTAATAAACATAACGCAATACGCTTCTGTCTTCTGACGATTGGTGAAGCTGCACATGTCGTAGGAATTTACAATATCTAAGTCAGTCGCACTCAAAGAACCAATGTCAACACTTTGATAAAAGCAACTCAAGCCTGGGATAGAGAGAATATGTACAACAGAGAGCCAAAGCCGCATTTACACAAGAAAATGAGAAACTTGCATGCACAATCAAACCAAACAGCACAAGATGGCATTCACACTGGGATGCAAGGAAATCTCCACAAAGGCGTTGAAAATGTTCAGAACTCTGAGTTGGAAAAGGTCATAGAGGAGGAGCATACCGCCAGAAGGGAGGGAGCCAAAGACGGATCGACGGAGCTGTAAACGGCAAGCTTGGGAAACACCTGGTGCACAAGCTGCTTTGCAGCCGTTTTCTGAGAGAGCACCGAAAAGGAGTTACTCAATCTTATTGTTTCAGCTATAAAAAATTTAAAAACCCGTTAACGGTCTACAAAGACAGCTCCAATCCATACGGAACTAGATTTCAGCGAAAAAAAACTGCAAAAGCATATCATAAGTGCAAACGTTTGATAGAAGCAAGATAACAATATCGGACCTGATCAGCGGAAGCTGAAAGATCTTGAAGAGCTCTGGCAAGGTGTGAGTAGGAGACTGGCTGCAAGTACATAAAATACCCACACTAGTCAATAACCCCTAAGCAAATTTGCAAAAAAATACAGAAACGCCGATATAGGAGGTTGAGAGTCAGCAATTTTCTAGTGAGGTTGATTCAACAAATGTAATTCCCCAAGAATGTCATCAATTTTGCATAAAAAGCAGCTCATTCACCGCAAACATGTGAAGCTCATTCAGTTAATACCCCAGAATACGTCTCTTCATTTTATGCTTCCAAAAACATTGGATTGACTTTGCCACTACTTGGTGACCATTTTCATTAAAGTGACGCCGTCTTTCAAGTTCCAAACCAGTTCATTTCACACGATAAACGACGAATATAGAGATCATCGTGGCCTGCAAACGTTAAGTCCGCAAAGTTTCTTGATTACAAGACTCTGATTGCGTTATGTGATAAAAAAAAAGATTGATTGAAAAACTCCATAGAAAACAATAAAATCCCCGGATTAAATGGATGTTAAACGAAGCATCAATGAAAAAAATTCTCCATTAAGACAAATTTCAGTACTCGAATAAGGCAGGAATAGCAAGAAATACCTTCTTCTTTTGTTTTGGAAGGCCAAGACCGGTCTTTCCAGGCACAGAACTTTTGATCGATGATAACAGCTCTGGCGTCATCTGCACATTTGACTTTCTAGGAGGAGCATTCCTAGACGACCGTTCTGCCTTGCTAAGAGGAGGAAAGGTTGGATTGCCAGGCGGAGGTGGATCTGATGTAATCAAATCCATGAGCGATGCCCCCGGCTCTTGCGCCATTTTGATCCTCGTTGAGGCCCCAAGGTTGGACTTCCCTTCACAAACGAATCATAAACCCGTGTCTATAAAATCTGCGCCACAACGCACAAGCTCAGTCACATTGACCCCGTAGTAGCTCAAAATTTAAGCCTCAGAAAAGCTTAAACACTTTCTATTCAGAGCATTATAGTATGCATTATTCAACAGCTTACCACAACATATCCCGGCAACACAAAAACTACATTATGCAATTCCCAGACAAAATTACCAAAACAATGCGTAAACTGAAACTTTGACTCGCAACGGTAGGAGCGTGAGCGACTTGTATTGTAAAACTATCATAAGCTGCATCTAGTGCTACCGTCGAATGAACTTAAAAAGCTAAACCCTAAGAACCAATGGAGTGTGCACAACTTATCCTACAATTTCGTATCGAATCGGCCGATCGACGGCATTCTATATTCAGTACAGAATTATTTCCATATAGTACACAATTCAAAGGTGATACAGGCATCAAATTCCGGCAAAGAACAAATCGCGATTCCAAGTTGTGAATGGCAAAGATAGGATCGTCAATAAGCTGTACGAAACCTTCGTGAGCATTATTAAGAGCTAACCTAGAATGAGCTTAGAGCTATTAACACTCGATGATAACCCTAAACACTACGAGCGTGCGTATGATCGAGTATATTCTACAATTTGGCCGATCGGCGGCATTGTACACTTGGAGCGGAATTGCATCCAGATAACTTGATCCAGAAACGTTGCAAACAATAAAGCCGGGTAAGAGAGAAAATTATAAAATGCGGTTCCCATTGAAGAAATGACGGGATTGCGGAAATGAAAAGTTGAGCTCACCAAACGAACTTTAGAAATTTAGAAATCTACTCGACAGGAGCTTGAGGAAGGCAGAACGAACCTGGACGGAGAAGTGCGAAGGGGAGAAAGCCAGATCTTCGCAGGATCGAAGCGAAAAACCAGCGACGAGAGTGACGAAGAGGCAGAGCAGTGCCAGTGGAGGCAGTGGTGGTGCGGGTGATTGCAGTCTGTCGTGTTCCCCTCTTTTTGGTTCTCACAGCTCGTTCTCTGGTGTTCCCAATGAAGAGAACCATACAATCGACTCCTTTAACCCCTGAACGGCCCATCAGTCATCTCTGGCCGTATGTATGGTCGTATATACAGTCGTATTTGAGCTGCTCTTAGGGCTTTCCAAAAAAATTATGCACCCATCATTGTACAACCCTTCAATATGTATGGTTGTAACACTTAACTTTTAACTAATTCAAACTTTTGAATATTGATTGCGACCGTATTTGGTACCGTATCTTCAGAGCCCAAGGGACTTTCAAGCCTTGAAGGTCCCTCGGGCCTTGGAGATACAATACCAAATACGGTCGCAATCAATATTCAAAAGTTTGCATTAGCTAAAAGCTAAGTGTTACAACCATACATATTGAAGGGTTGTATGATGGTGGGTGCATAAAAAAATTTGGAAAGCCCTCATAGCAACTCAAATACGTTTGTACATACGACTACAAAGGGCTTTTGGGCCGTTCACAAGTTAACCCTTGAACATCCCAAACACCCTCTGTGGCTGTATGTCCACCGTATATTGATCTAGTGAAACGCATTGTTCAGCAATTTGATTGCAAGGGTATTTTCAAAAAATACAATCCCGTAGCTCAGCTCTCAAGGGTCGTTCAAGGGTTAATTGCACACTTTGTGTAAGGTAGGAGGCTCAAGAACCGGGCATCTAAGGGTTGAAACTAAATTTTGGGGAGGTGAAACTTCTTGGAATAATTTTCAATAAATTTTCTTGGAAAGACAAGAGGAATTGATATCTAACACAACTTGTTTCAAAAAATTTGGAACTTTGTGAAATTAGTTATGAAATTTTGAAGTGGAAAGGTCATAGGGCTCTAAAATTGTGCACCTTCTTAAATGTACACTGCTTGTACATTACTGTAAACTATGAAAACAACATGTATGTATAAGATACATTTAAGAAGGTGCATGATTTAAGAGCCAACTACCTTAATTGTACATTTCTAGTATATTGAAATCTTGAAAAAATGAAAGGGGAAATTACAAATAGGGGCACAATTTCAAAATAATTACAAATAGGTGCGCAATTTCAAAATAATTTGTACGTTTTTGTAAAAAAAATTGGTTTGGACATTAGTTGATTTAAATATATCACATCGAATGTTAGCTAACTTCCAAAAACTTTAAAGGTCTCTCCAAATTAAGCCTAAATAAAGAAATTTTAGCAAAGGAGATGGCAATTTTTAGAAAGACCTTTAAAGTTTTTTGAAAGTTAGCTTACAATTGATGTGATATATTTAAATTAACCAATGTCCAAACCAAAAGAATTTACAAAAACGTACAAATTATTTTGAAATTGCGCTTGTGTTTGTAATTATTTTGAAACTGTGCCCCTATTTGTAATATTTTTCATTTTTGTGCTCCTATTTGTAATTTCCCCAAAATGAAATGATGTGTACACGCCTAATTTGACAACCTCCATTTGTTAACCACCAAGGAGGGCATTTTTTTGTCCTCCAAATTTTGTACTACAAGAAAAAGTTGTTTTTCATTTGTATTTTTTGAGAAGTGATTGTAAACACATGATTTACCATGGAATGCAAAAAGGTATCTCATTAGATGCACTCATATTTTTAGGTAACCCAAATTGTGAAAAGATTCAGAGACACAGTGTTAGGTCTCAAGTTGCCCTTCTTGCAATTTTCATGAGAACACCATGCATTGTTGACTTTTGAAACATCAAAAAATAATATTATAATTGTTGAACACTTTGTGCTACTGTAGAGATAATTGTAGCCGGGCTAGTCATGGTAACCAACCTGGCAATTAACCCTTAAGTGCCCCTTCAACAGTATATTGTTGATGGGGTCCACAACTTCATCTCATTTTTTTAAAAATTTCTCCAGTGAAAACAGCCATGGTTGGTCCCCATCAACAAAGAATGTAGTCCTTTTTCAAATCCTACGGTCACTTTTTTTTTATGTAATTTTCCAAGCTGTGGTCTCCATTAAACCCAACATTGTAATGGGCTAGAAGCCCAAGGAAAGACCAGAGCCTTGGTGGAAACCTTTGGCATGTTTCTTTTATCCAAAAAGCTCTAAATAAACTCAACTTTACTTTATACTTTACTTTATTTATCATGTAATTCTCTTTTTAGGACTAGTTCTCTTTTTAGAACTAGTTCTCTTTTTAGAACTAGTTCTCTTTTTAGAACTAGTTCTCTTTTTAGAACTAGTTCTCTTTTTAGAACTAGTTCTCTTTTTAGAACTAGTTCTCTGCTTAGTGAATCGTAAACCTTATCAATTGCTCTTTGTTTTCTAGAAGCACAACCCTCAGGGTCCGCTCCTTACATTAACAATTGATCATCCTTTTTTGGTTGTTGTAAGGATTCACCTCTTTACTCGTTTTATTGGCTATCTAAATATACGTTGATTGTGGATGTTGACAGATTGAGAGCAATAGTGCGTGGCTATGTTTTAATTGATAGAGTAATTCCCAATGTCTTAAGGTTTTGGTGAGGCCAAGCGTCAGTGCTTGGCTTCATGATTTGCCCGTATTGTATAGGGAAGGTTTTTTTTTTTTAGCCAAAGACGTGCTGCTATGAGCATTGACGGACTCTGTAATCATCAAAGATATACCTTTATAGGTATTGATGAATATTATTCTTCCTGATATACTTATAGTAAGGATAAGGATGGCGGGACATGAAGGTTTGTCAACTAAAGCATTAGTCAATCAGGCTATGGGTATGCTCGACACATGTGCCAACTATGACCAAGTGTGAGAATACCTCCGCCTGACCCTCAACACAGCTTTCTCGGCAGAAGTGGCTGCTCATTGTTGTGAGCAAGTCATACAACAAACTGAGTCACAAAAAGTAGGTTCATCCAAACATCGTACGACACCTCCGCATCCATCTATGGAAGACTTGCTACAAGGAGTAGTAGCCATGCACCCAGGGGGCACTACTTGAGGTGTTCATTGATCACGTGCGTTCAACCTCCTATTACTTAATAGCCTTGTAGGTAAATTCTTGTAATTTATATATGGCTTCATTTACCTAAAAATCTAAAGCCAAGACATTATAGATACCCTTCTTTTCATTATATATAGACATCAAATGCAATTGATTGTATGCTACATTCGTTATAAATACAAAAAAAGAAAATCATACTTTCATGAACAACAAAATAAAGGTTTCAAATTCACAATGTTTACAAGTATAGTGGTGGGAATGTCTAGCATTGATCATTTTGGTGAAAGGTGCGTGCTTACAAACACATTATGTACTGCAAAGTGTAAACAAAAAACATGTAATAGCAGTTCAATGGTCATAGCTGCAACAAAAAAAACAATAACTATCATGTGTCTAATCCTAGAATGACTATAAATAGTCCAACATGTTTGTATTCAAGACTTGTACCATGTGCAAACGGGAAGTGCAAAAAACAGTATGGACCAAACATTTTAGAGCTCAAAATTTAGAGAAGTACTGAAGACGGTTTAAACCAAACATGCAAGTGATGAATTTGAACATTGCATTTGTAGAATGCTCTTGCTTCTTGTTTGAAATCTGCAAAATATGAGCAATACGTGAGAAGATATTCAAAGAGGGAATGAAAGAAATAAGAGAAAAGCCTGAATTCATGGTTTAGGGAATATTCATCAAGAGAAATGCAATAAAGCGCATGCAAGCTTGAAATTTTGGAATGGGAAACATGGTGCGTACCTTAGGTTGCTGGTGTCACCCAGATGTCCGGAGAGCTGGAGGCAGCATCTCCTCTTCGCAATTTCACTTCTGTCTGCCAACCTTTAGAAATCGCTGAGCCAATTCTTTGCAAATCTTGGACACTAAGCTTGTCCAACAAACTTGCGCGCAAGTACTCTGGGAGAGAACCATGCAGCTTCCAAGACTTGCTGAAGACCTCCACATTCTTGTCAAAGTGATGTAGTAAGAACTTCTTTGTGTGGTGTTTTGAATACTTCCCCACCACTGCCGCCACATCATGCAATGCCAATTGCAACGCAACCCACGCGACAGTCTTCCCCGCCAATTTCCGGTGCACACTTGATGTAGCTGCCAACATCGCCTAGGTCCGCAACAAACTCGCACGATCCTCCAAACGTCCCTCAAATCACACCCAACCATCATTTGATGCACAACAATGATCTAGAAAGTAGCGGTTCAAGATGTCTATGGCAAGTGTGTGACCCATGTCCCTGCAACAAAGGAGGAAAACCACTCACATCCCTCAACCACGCAATAGCAAATACAGCCTTCAACAATACCCAACCTAATCATTGATGCAAGTCAATCTGAAGCATCAAATATGGAGATTTGCGGCTGCTTGAACATTTAAATTCTGGGCACATGGAAACTAGTAAGCTTGCTTATAGATTGAATTACATGAAGTACCTAAATTCACCAACAACAACTTCAATGTACAGGGAAGCCTTCAAGAGCAAGCTCAAACTACAACAAGGGCCAGCAGCAACAACAACAAGAATGCATAATGGAATGAGGGAGTTCTTACTTGGCAATGGGTTCTGCTTTACATGCCGTTCACCCTAATCCTCAAAGATCCCTGTCGCTTGCATCTGGAGAAGGTGTTTTGGCGGCCCCCTGATGTTCTTCCATTGCAAAATGGCAGGGCTGAAATGTCCCATCGAAGAACCTGCAATCCAGCACACTTCCCTTCCATCTGATTCTGCAGATCTGATTGCAGATTGTAGGGTCTGCACACAAAGTTGAAGGCAGAATGGCAAATCTTGTACCCTCTTCTACTGTCAAATCTCAAACCCTCCTCTAATTTGAAATCTCACATCCAATACGGATCTCTCATGAACCCCAAACATCCCTTCAAGTAGACTTGTAGGGCCGATACTAAATTGACCAGCTTGCCTGTAAAAGGGGACCTCCCAATACTTTTCAGACTTCTTCAATCCCTCTAAAATCTACCATCCAAGCTTGCCTGAGAATTCAAATGAATAATCTATTGTGCAATATAGTGTAAGGGTTTAGGGTCATAATCTAACAAATCAAATTTACAACACCATACATAAAGGGTACATGGTAGTATGGGAATAGAAATGAATAGCAAGAATCTGTGTAATGAACTGAACCCCAGGGATAAGAACAATTAAAGAGCTAAAAAACAAGTACTACACTATATTGTTGGAGACATAGTCATTCAAGTTCTCTGCATCACTAGGGTCTAAGTAACAAATATGAGAATTTGAATTATAAGTGAGAGTGATGTTAGTGATGATGGATTCCAAGCCAATCCATTTAGAGCCTGTTAAGTCATACTTGAACTTGTACTACCTAGGTGCGCGAGTATAATAGTGCATCATAAGTTGAATTTGGGAATTTGGATTAGGATTACCTCTTATAGGTCTGTTGCGGTTTGCTAAATCAAGAGGTTGTTTTAGTGATCCCCATGAAGTACCACCTGCATGCCTTTGCATTTTTTGGATACGCCCTATCCAACACGTACCCACATCCACACCCTGCAACACAGGACAATAGACGGTCGTGTGACTGTAGAATGCTGCACAAAAAACACGCCAACATTGACCCTACCCAACAAAGCAAGTATTTGATCACTGAGCAACTGCAAGATATGCATCGCTATTATTGTAATACAGAGAATTCTTAACCTGAGTCAACCCGTCCTTTGATAAAAAAGGGTTGCCGTTCAACTGCCCAACTAAGGTTGACTTGAAGATTTTGTGTCCATCAAAGTCCACAAACGCCTCAACTTTAATGGGCACTGGTAACAAAGTGACTTGCTCTTTGTGGATGCTCAGCATGTCCCATATGGCATCACAAGTTTCACTCTCCACCAATGTGAGAGCTGGGGCTCCATCATCCAATAAACCTTCTTCAGATTGGTTTATTTCAAGGTTTACTGCCTCGGCCACACATTGCGTTTCTTCCTCTCTGTGCTGCAAATCCTCTTGCAAGACTTCCATGTCACCATCTTCCCCACGCACCGGATTGCTAGAAGCCGTGAATGCAAACAATTGCTTGTCCGCTCGCTCACAAATCCGAGGCTTCTCAAACCATACCTTGTGCTTGGCGGCAGCTTGTGCACTCGGAGCCATACTGAGACTGTTTAACAATCTTTGGGCATCCTTCAGCCCCTCTTTCAAGGCTTCAATGACATGATCAGTAGTAACCATAGCTGAGTAGTTTGCAAGGTTAGGTTCCATTTCACCTTCTTGCAATTCATGCAACTCTCTCCATATGTTCTTCATTTTGTTGTGTGCCCTCCCAAACTTAATGTTGTTTCTACCATACTCAATCTCAGATAAATGATTAACAAAGTTTGCACAAGCCACCAATTCATGAAAGTCATAGGCACTCTCTATCCCCACCATTCCCCCAATCTTAGAGAAAAAAATCTCACAAGAATCACTACCGATTAAATGTAAGGGCACTACTAGATGAGGGTATTTGTCACAAAAATGGCAAAGCAGCAAAACCACAAAAGGACATGACAACTGAATATCTAAGAAACATTGCTGACTAACAAAATTCACATTAGGGTTTACAGGCTTGGTATTACCCATTACACCATGATTACCATGCCTCATCTACAATTTCCATATTCTAAAAAAAAATACCTTTGCGGCTTTCACAATCCGATCCCTAAGATCATGTCATGGAGATAAAAATATGTCAATGTAATTTGCACAGATCTCCAAGTACACCTCAGTACCAAGAGTGTGTTCATGATGCACATCATTGCACAAATGTAGTGACCATAAGCAATCTCTAACCTTTTGTGAACACAATCTTTGTGCACTTGCCCAATTCTGTCGATCCTTCTTGTCAAAATCCTCTTGAAGTAATCCATGTTCGTCAACTGTGAAGCAATTAAGCACTTGACAAGTATGCTGGTGCAAGGCTAGATTACCACCTAATCTCAGAGAGCAAACACTACTGTCAAGAGGGTTCAATAGTTTCTTACGATTGTGGATGTAGTCCTGGTCATGCAAACCTAAAGCTTCACCACGCACATTCAAAGCTGAAGTGAATACCCAGCCATCCCAAGGAACTGCTAACCTCAGCCCTTGCAAACCTTTGAAGTCTTGGAGCATTAATTGCCTTCTCCGCAAGTCACCATCACTAGCATGCCCTATGATAGGACCCACAATAGAGTAGCAATGTTGCATCCACAAGTCGTCAATCCTATCCCATTGACGTCTAACCCACTGTGAGTCAAAACAACCACAAGTACAACAAGCAACTAACACTAATTGAGGTAATTTCACATGCAAAGGATTTACAACAATGACTCTAGCAAAACCACCTACTTTATCTGACCTAAAAGACTCAACCAACTTATTATACCCCACATCACGTTCTCCCACAACCGGCTTATAATTAGGGATACATATGTGGTCTTCTTGTGGGCCACAAAAATCCACCAATGTATCCCACCTCGCCTCCCACGAAACACGACCCCTCACCTTTGTCTCATCCTCGGCGAGTATAATTGGGACAGGGCTAGTGATCTTGTGTGCGGCCTTGGCATCAACGTAAATATGTGCAATAGACTTGAAAATGTCAGCATGTTTCCCCGCTATGAACTGAACTCCTTTCCTACACTCTCGTCAAATAGTGTCATAGCTTGGACTTGCAAAATTTAGAGCAAATAAATTGCACAAACAGTGTCCCTCGTAAATCTGCATGGCTTGTGAGAAGCACTTGGTGTTCTCGCTGTAATGATGTCCACGAGCATCTCTATTGAGATTGGCCGCCACATCCTGCACAAAGTCCGAAAGTCCCGGTTTGCCCCCAAATGTTACAGAATTTCATTACATTGTTATCCAATGCCGCATTCAGAGCACTCTCACGCAAAGTAGGTCATCTTACTTTAAGCTGCACTCTCCTTGTCCTGGCATGCCAATAATGCAACCTCTCTATTTGATACTTCCTAGACAACTCTCTTGTGTATTTGGAGACTTTGTGTATAGACAGGTACCCTACACAGATCCCTTCAGTAGTGCTTCTTTGGCCCCTCTTGACTAATGCCTGGTCCTCTCTCCAGATTCTCATTTTGAAATCACTCTCACATAGAATTTGGGCACACAGATGGCAAGTTAGATTTGGGAATGGGTCTAGAGACATGGACATCTGAGCACACTTTCTATGCCGAAATGTACCACTCACTTGTACAACATCAGAATTAACTCAAACTTCAGCACACAAATGCGGCTTAGGGTACCATTGAACACCAGAATGAAGATTGTTAAGTAAAGAAGTTACTTCATACAAGTTGCCCCCATACTTTACAGTCGGACCACAAAACCCGTAACTTATCAACCCTGCAACAAGATTTGTGTTGAGGGTTTTGGGTATACCTTCCACAGTACTTGACGTACCTTGCATCAGCCATGTGTGAAGGTCACCTTGATTGGAATGTGTACTTGTGGTCTTGGATTTACTTGGACACCCTAGCCGGCCTGTTCTTACCGGCTCCCTCAGCAGCTTCTCTGCGTTTTGAATTGCCTTCTGATGTTTAGGACCACCTACATGGTTTTGTAAATTCACCTCTAGATTCTTCTTGAGTGGGCACATGACCAGCAACTCTTTGCAGTACTGACACTTTACCTTGAACCAGTAGTATCTGGTGTCTTCAACCTGTAGATTTCCAAGAATTGTGAAGTGTTTGTGATCGACAGGAAGAGTGTTGTTCATGGCTTGGACAATGTCAACTCCCTCGGCAATCATCTGCTTGTGGTCCTCCGGAATCAAGGTAATTGGCCTTCCGTTTTTTGACTTGGATTGAGGATGGTCTTGGAAGTCAACACCCTTTGCTGCGCAAAAATTCCTCACATGGGCTGCATTGACAATGTGCGATCGGCGGAAATTATTGAACAAGTTGTCAATATGTGCTTTTGTGTGGTCCTTGCTTCCACCTCCACAGTGTTTTTTGCACTCCCTGCACCACAACTTAATGACTCCACTCCCATTGAGGTCGAAGGTCTTTAGCCACCAAACGTGGTCGGACATGGCAACCCTCTTCAGCTTTGCTTGAAGTCTCTTCGCCCGCTCCAAATATTTGTCCATGACCTCTTTGGGCAAGATAACTGATTTCAGAGGGTCATCTTCAACTTCGCAGGAATTTGCACTGCCGCTCACCTGTGACGAACCCATAATCGGAATGATTGGATCTACTGCTAGAACTTCAGATTCAAAAACATTGTCCAAAGTAGACAAAATCTACACGGTGGTGGGAACGGGAATCCCCTCCTCCAAGCGATGTTGCTTGTGCAAATCAATGTCCCCTTCAAAAAATCGAATGACATGAACATCTGCAAAGATCCCATTTACCCTCTCTAACTTTTTCCTGATGCAGCGCCTGTCTTCAACATCGAAGAACTAGAATGGTCACTCCAATATATCATTGGTCTCTAACATAATCCGCAGAGCCTCCAATGTTAAAGCCCCTCTAATGTTGACTTTTCCAAAGTATTTTGGTTCAACGCCCTCCTCTTCCAGTATCCACAGAGTAATTTTATTGAAAGCTAAACCAGCCATGGTAGAACCCTATGCAAAATAAACTCTAAATCCTCTTGTAAGTTGAGAGAACAACTGCACCAAAATTCAAACATGACAGAATTTGAGCACTCTAAACCTTCATAAAAGTGCACCAAGGTCAAGTGCAGATAACCCTAATTCCATCAAACAAGACGCAACGATGAACTTGCTCAGAGAGGAAGAATAAGGTATTGCACAACAAGAACTATGAACCCTAAAACTTGCGGGCCTTTCAGATGGCCTTCCACAATCTGAACCATAGCGGGAAAGTCTTCACTATAGTGATGAAAGTTATCCTCTTGTTTGACCCTTCATCTGCAAGCTCCATTCATCTACAACTTGACCTGATCCATGACTAGTACAAGGAATACAAGGCAAATTTATTAGCTTTGGATCTTGCTAGCAAGTCCACGTGGTGCCTTTTTTATTTTTGGTCTATCTTTTTCTTTTCGACCATGCTATTGTAGAGAAAAACAATTAGAAACATTGAGTAATTTCTTCTACCGTTCATTCTTTATAAAACTAAAAATCCATTCTATTGATGCTATTTTTTTCCTAAAGCTTTTCTAAAATTTAGATGCAAGGTAATTATAATACCCCTTCATTTGATTGCACATTGCCAATAAAAAAACTGGAATGCTCTCCCCGAGGCCATGCAGCAACAACAAGGGAGCATCATTCAGTCTCTAGCCAAACGGCTAAACGCTCAATCTTCTGTCCCTAGTCCTTCTATCCCTCCGGTCCATGTAATGTTGTCGGAGCCTGCAGCACTATCTTTTTTGCGTGTAAAGTTTCTTGACCTTGAGCGGTATGGCGGTGATCGCATAATATATCCCCTATGGCAATGATAGATACAAGATAAGCTGAAACACGACACTCACTATTTGTCGAATGAAGCCCAGGTCGATTACACCTTTTCTTGCCTCAAGAATAAGGCGGCATTGATCGTGCAACCATGGCTAGATTTGGAAGGTTAAACGATGTTGTCACTATTTCTGCACTATGGACTTTTATGGATGGGCATTTTAGGGATCCTCATCAACAAGGGCGTGCAATCGACAAGTTGCAAACAATGAGATGAGGGAAGAGGTCAGTGCAAGAATATTACACTAATTTTAACCAACAGTCTTTGTTGGCTGGGACCATCATGAGCGACGCTATGAAGATATCAATGTTTTCTTGAGGTCTTCATCATGAAGTACAATGCAGCATTTATCATATTCCAATGGAATATGACTTTGCCCAATATGTTGATGAAGTTACTTGGGTCGCGGATATCTAATGTCGGATCAGTTTGCAATCAAAGGGGAAAGTTCCAAGGCGCCTAACCACATTCCCTACAGTACATATCATTGCTTCCCAACCAAACACAATGGATTGGGAACCCACACGCATGGGTCAGGCCACTACTGCAACAAAAAACTAACAACAAACAAAGTGGGTCTCTTTGGAGGAAATTGCTTGACTCCGATAAGAGAGACGGCGTGTATGATATGGAGCGTCGGGACACTACATCGCTAACTGCCCTTGCAAACCGGCCCATTGTTCTAGGAGTGATCAAGTGCCTTTTAGTAAGTTAAAAATCTCTATCAATGCAGCTTCTAAGAGGGATGTTAGTAGTATGGTGGAATCAGGATCGGAATCATATTCGGGAAAAGAATAGCTCCTGCTTATAGTCGCAAGCAGGAGCCTGATCAAGCTTCAGTGAAAGATGTAGGGTGGGAAAATTTCAACAGGGAATATATGTCTACTGCTCCTGTGTCGATACATTCAATAATAAATCACACTAGTGTTGCCGACACCCTTGTTGACACCGGTTGTTTATGTTATGGCCTAGTTAGCTTTCATTTTGCAAAAAAAGCTGAACTTAAGCGCTTTGGAATTAAACCACAAACAATCTTAGGTATCGAAGGGAAAGAAACCTTAGTGCGTGAAGTGGCTCGTTTTGGAATAGATATCCATGGGCACCAAGAAGTAGGATATGCCTATATTTTTAAGGGTTGGATGGGCTATGACTTAGTGTTAGGAAGGGGTTGGATGAACAAAAGCTGTGTCACAATTGTCCTTGCCAACTAATCTTTATTTATCCATAGCACTAGAACTTGTGTTTATAGTGAAGAATGACAAAAGCCATGTCAAGCTGTTTTAAGTCAAAACAAAAACAAAAACCCCCGTGTAGTGAGTGCAACCACTTACAGACGTTATTTAGCAAACTCTCGAGGAGAGCCAATCTGCACCTTTGCAGCATCACTAGTAGATATTACTAAGGCTCTTTAGTTGAAGAAACCTGTTGACCAGGTCAAGCTGCTACCAAAGAGCTATCATCATCATTTAACATTATTTGATCAAAGACAAGCTACATAGCTGCCTCCATTACAAGGCCTAGGTGTTGGCCACAAGATTAGCTTGATAAAAGAAAATGGCAAGGAAGTTGACCCTCTTTGGAGTCCACTGTATAGCATGTCTTGTGGTGAGCTATCGGTGCTCCGTAAGGAACTTACTTCTCTTCTGGATAAGGGTTTCATTCGAGTAAGCAACTCACCAGCAGCTGCTCCTAACTCTTCGCCAAAAAACTAGGAGGAGGATTACGACTTTGCGTCGACTACCGTGCTCTCAACAAAATCACCAAAAAGGACCAATATCCTCTTCCTTTGATACACAAAATGCTCTTCCAAATCAACAAAGCCAAGTGGTTTACCAAGCTGGACGTTGTCGCTGCCTTTCACAAGATCTAAATTGCTGAGGGAGATGAATGGAAATCAGCCTTCAGCACCCGCTTTGGGTTATATGAGTGGCTAGTCACTCCATTTGGTATGGCAAACTCACCAAGTACCTTCCAACGCTACATAAATTGGACTTTATGAGAATACCTTGATGATTTCTGTTCTGCATATCTGGATGATGTTTTGATCTATTCTTCAAGCTTCCTTAACAATCATAGGAAAAATGTTGATATGATCCTTGGAAAATTGCAAAAAGCTGGATTGCCATTGAACATAAGGAAATGTGAATTTGAAGTAAAAGAAACAAAGTACCTTGGATTCATCATCGAGGCAAGGAAGGGCATCCAGATGGATCTTGAGAAGATCAAGGCCATCAAATACTAGGAAGCACCAACAACTGTGAAGGGGGTGCGCAGTTTTCTCGGGTTTGCTAATTTCTATCGATAGTTCATTTGCTCTTTTTCTGAGGTTGCATTGTCCTTGACAAGATTAATAGGAAATATAACATTACGATGGACCAATCAAGAGCAAGTTGCGTTTGAGAAACTCAAGGAAGCATTTACCACCAAGCCAATACTAGCCTAGCTTGACCATGACAGGGAAACAGTGTTAGAATATGATTCTTCACGTTGTGCTGTAGGTGGCGTTCTCTTCCAGTTTGATGAGAAAGGAATAGTATAACCTTGCGCATATTTCTCACAAAAAAACAATCTCCATGAATGTAATTATGAAAATCATGATAAGGAGCTAGTAGCAATTGTTCGATGTTTGCAGGAATGGGATGCAGAGCTACGCTTGGTGGAGAAGTTCACCGTTATTACCGACCATAAAAACCTTGAGTATTTTATTTAGCCCCAAATGCTCAATGAACGGTAGATGCGATGGTTTTTGCTTTTGGGACGTTACAATATGGAAATTGCATATCGAGCAGGAGTGCAAATGTACATGTAGATGCTTTATCTCAACAAGAACAAGACCTCTCCAAAGGCCAAAACGATGAGCAAATACAGCACCGCTATACGCAATTGCTAAAACTGGTTTTTTCAACCTGAAATGACAACAAAGATGACAATGATCCAATGATTGTATTCTCTATACAAATCCTTGCCGTGCCCGTGAGAACTTTAGATATGGGACATCAAGAGTCCAACACCAACTTTGATACTCAACATACCAGCCAGAGCCACAACACTGACGGCCATGATATCGAGCTCTAATGGGCTCAGGCTGTCAAGGATGACGAAGTTTACCAACAATTGGTCAAAAACGTGAGACAACATGAAAAGCATTTCCCTCTTGGACTAGGTATAAAAGTCTCCATTGCTGATAGTTCATTGCAAGCAAATAGTGTGCTCTTATATCGTGACAAGAAATGGGTACTAGAAGCACAACCTTTGCGCACTAGGATTATTCATGAGATACACAGCTCCGTAGCCACGGGTCATCTAGGTGGCGCAATTACTTTCAAGCTGCTCATGCAAGACTATTTTTGGCTAGGTATGTCAGCAAGTGTAAAGAAATATATTAGAAACTACGACATATGCGGCAGAAAAAAACCCTGGCAAGATGGCCTTCAAGGATTTCTCAAACCATTACCAATATCAAAGCGAATTTGGAAGGAGGTTTCAATGGATTTTATTGACGGCCTCCCTGACAGCAATGGTAATACTATTCTCTTTGTGGTTACTGATAGGCTTCGTAAAGATGTTGTTTTTATTCCTTTGCCAAATATGGATGTTAACACCGTTACATGGGCTTTTATCAAGGAAGTTGTAGCGCATCATTGGTTACTTGATGCCATTGTCTTAGACCACAAGACACAATTTTTCAGTCTCATGTGGACAAGGCTTTGCAAAATTTTGAAAATTAAATGCCGCCTTTTAACAGCCTTTCATCTGCAAACAGATGGTTCCACAGAGCGCATGAATAGTACTATTGAAGCCTACTTATGGGCTTACGTGAATTGGAATCAGGATAACTGGGCACGACTTTGCCATATGGCCCAAATAGCCATCAAAGGACAAGATGCAACATCACTTGGCATGAGCCCATTTTTCTTACAACACGGTTATGATATTGACCCAGTCCAGCTCAAAGTACAAGCAAGATCTTTTGAACCTTCTCATTGTCACCAACAAACCGAAAGAGCAAAGGCCAAATCCATCGTGAGCAACCTCCGACAAGCATTTGACCTGGCACAAGCCTCTATGGCGGAAGCTCAACAAGAGCAGGAACATCTTGCAAATCGCCATCAACAACCAGCTCCTCAACTGCGTATTGGTGACAAAATCTAGCTCCAATTGGGTCGGCAATTTTCCACAGGACGCGCTAACAAAAAATTAGATTGGAAAAGTGCCAAATATACAGTGATTGAAATCATCAACACCCATACCGTGAGATTGAACACTCCGCCGGGACCCCATAATGTTTTCCATGTTGATCATTTGAGGCTTGCAAGTACTGACCCATTGCCAAGCCAAGCATGTGATGATGAACAACCCCTGCCAATTCAAGTCCAAGGCTACGACAAACATGTCGTTGAAGAAATCATGCAAGAGCTTTGTCAACGACGTGGCCAAAGACACATCTAGCTATATGAGGTTAAGTGGGCTAGATATGCACGCACAACCTGGGAACCACGTGACCTTGTCAAAGAGACAGTTGCAATGGACAAATGGGAAGCCTTTACTCAGCCTCACCGTATAAATTGTAGCTTGCTCGCAGGTTTTTGCCATAGTGATCTCAACTACATTCTTTGAAGAAAGCGGGGGGTAATGTAATGGGTTAGAAGCCCAGAGAAAGACCAGAGCCTTGGTGGGAACCTTTGGCGCGCTTCTTTTACCCAAAAAGCTCTTAGTAAACTCAATTTTACTTTAAACTTTACTTTACTTATCATTTGGTTCTCTTTTTAGGACTAGTTCTCTTTTTAGAACTTTTTCTCTTTTTAGAAGCATGATTAGTATATAGCTGCTTAGTGAATCGTATACCTTATCAATTGCTCTTTGTTTTCTAGAAGCACAACCCTCAGGGTCCGCTCCTCACACCCATTTTCTCCTAAATCCAAAAATAACTCTGGGCGCTTAGGGGTTAAGGATTAAGTTGTGGACATAAGTCAGTCAACCTTTCATATATACTCCAAGGTATTGTAATTAGAGGCCTTGTGATTAGAGAAGATTGGATACATTTTTTTTTTTCATGTATAATATCACTACGTTTCATAGCATGTATGCGCGTTGTTTCAAATATTAAAATGAAGTAATCTAAGTTTTTATTATAGAAAATTATACTTAGAGATGTGTTTTGTTGAAGTTTGGAACGAAAAGGATACTTCAAAGCATGTTGAATAAAAATTTGATGTTTATTAATCTTTGGAAATTATTTTATGTCAAAGTCAAGTTGTTGTCTGGTTTTAGTAAATTTGTATTGGCAATATATATTACACGACCTAGTTTTGTATTTAGAATTTACACTTTTAAAAACTTAACAAGTTCAAGATGACTATTTTGGATGTGCTTTTCAATAATAGGGGATTTAGTTTAGTTTTTCAAATTATTCTCAATTGATGTTTTGAATAGATTTATTACAAACACAGGTGTATCTATACACACGCTTTGTTAGATATAAACACCCACAATTAAACATTTGTAATGCACCAAGAAGAGAAATATTAGCAATTGCCCCATAATTGCCCCATAATTGCCCCATAATTGCCTTGTAATAAGTTCCTTACTTGTGCACTATGTGAGCAATCTCAAACAATTCTAGCTCCAATTAACCATTTGCTACAAAGAAATAATGTTAATTTGGACATTTTTTTGTCAATGCAGATGTTTTTTGTCATTTAGGACACATTTAGTCAATTTGGACAATTTTTCTTATATTGAATTCTAATTAACAAAGTACATTTTTGGATGTACAATTTGCAAGTACATAATTACAATGCAAAAATTCTACATTAAATGTTATCTGCTCACAAGCAACTTTGTGAAATCCAAGAACCTTCAAATTAATTTTCTCAAAGAACATCATTGTAGATGTTAATTTTTCAAGTTATGATATTTCAAATTAGCAATCCAGTATCTATGTATATCAAAGATATCAAGCAAGTGCCTGAACCATCTTATGTGATTTACTTCAAGAAAATGCATCCCACCTAATATCAAACTTTGTTTCATTGTTGTTCAAAAAGTGCTCCAAGAGAATTGAAATATTGTTGAATTCATATCTCCTATGAGACTTGAATCCTACTTTATGATTGTGAAAGTCCTTTACTTCCATGACCAATTATAGTGCTACTAAGCATGTAGATAATATATAAATAGAGAGATTTATCTTAACCCCTAAATGGCCAAGGCCTTTCTGAACTTCTTGGCTTTTTCAAGAAAGTGAACAATCAACCAACCTTTTCATAAATCTCATCAAGTTTTTTTAAACTATAACCTTACAAATTTAAACTTGACATGTTAGAGATTACATGGAAAAAGAAAACACAACAATATCACTTATAGTTTGAAAGATAATAACGTTTAAACATGAGGGTGTTAAAATTACAAAAGTGACTTGAAGTTTTCTAATCCTCATTTCACGTGTCAAATCTAAAAAGTTGGTCATCAAAAAAATACTAGGTTTAAGGTCATTACATGTTTAACCTCAACCAATTTATGGCTTTCAAAATGTACTCCTATATTTTTTTTTAAATAGATTTCTAATGCTGATTTTTCTCCAAGCTCTAGTGTATTTGAGGCTCATTTTCAAGATCTTCCAACACTAGAAAACTCAAAATTGCAGTGGACACCCTTGTACAAAATCTTGAATAGAAAAATCATGAACATTCATTTTCAAAATCAGATTTTTGATGTTGAAAATAGACTTCAAAACAAACTTGTGTTCAAAAGAAAATACCAACAATAGTGATTTGATAAGATTTTATTTGTCTTCAAAGTTTTGCAAACACCCAAATTGGGTGCCTTGGGCATTTAGGGGTTAAGTTTCAAGTAACAAGCATTAGGAGATTTCTTGGAGTATGTTCATCCCATTCATTAAATAATACTTTGCTCACAACTCAATCACAACATACACAACATCATTGGAAAAAGTCCCACAACAATGCGAACATTGTATGCCACCACACATTTTACAACAAAAAGTTAGAGAAATAGAAGGGAAACAAGGTGAAAATCTTAAAGAGCACTAAATAACATCCTAAAGGACCAGCACTAATACTTTTACAGATGAATAAGTGAAATCATCACATTCTCATCAAATCACAATAAAAACAAGGCTAAATTAACATTTTTTTCAAGAATATGCTATCAAGAAAGCTTAATTAGAGACACTAGGAGATCGCAAAATTTAGCAAAAATAAGAAAATTCTAAAGCAAAATCAAAATTTCCAAGGCTATTTCCCTCTCAAATTGTAGAGTTTTCTCACATTTTCTTGCACAAATTTGCGTTTGTCATGAGGAAAAAAAAAAGAAAAGAAAGAAAACGTTGTGAAGTACAAAAAACTTCAACACATCTTTTTAAGACTCTCTTGTGTGAGAATTCATTAGAAAAGACAAGAGATCACTAGTTCAAAATCCATGGACTTGGGTGGAGAAGAAAGGAAAGTTTTGAAACCAAAGCTTGCAAAAAGAGGCAAAGAAAACAGTGTTTGAGGATGAGAAACCACTTGAGGTTTGAAACCCCTTGTTGAGATACATCAACAAACAATCATCGAAAACACGATTTGGTCATGGTGGGGCAGCTCCAAAATTCATTTGATCTGAAAAACAATTCCTTTCCTGCTCACAACTGTAAAAAAATGTAGCATGTGGGATCACAGTTGGTGTCATGCAAGTGCAATCACGCAAATCGTGTTTTACCCAAAGGCGATGCCAGAAACCTCCAACCTTTAAAGGGCCTCTGCTTGCCGAAAAAATAACCAACTATGGCGAAGTATGAAAAGGCAAAACGGATGTCTCATTCAGCCCATGAAGTTCAGCTTTTTCATGACTTTCGCGAGAGCAAGTGGAGCAATCGATGGCCGGCGAAGCTGTCGTCTTTGCTTGTTGGTCTGTAATGCACAATTCATCCGAGCCATTAGCAAATAAATGATCATAAGGGTACACCTACACAGCTCATTCCACAACTTAATAAAGTATAACTGTATAACCTGTCTAAGTGAATAAACTGCATAAAGAGTAGTAACTATTAGTCCCAACCTCAGGTCCATACTTAAGATCGACCTTTGTTAACAAATAACCTATATAAGTGCATATTGTTACCCCGTCCAATTGTATGCAATTAAAGAGGTTCTACTGTACCAAATTCCCGTATCAAGCCTATGTGTTCCCCGCAACTACGTAGTCTGAAAAATGGAAAAACTGCAGCCTGATAAATGCATAAAATGAGCATCTCTTATGACCATTCCATTCCTGCTGTCCGCAATGCATGCAAAAACCACTTCTCTGTCAGGGTTCGAGGTAAGAGCATGCCTTCGAATGAGCATTATGCCGTGTGCCAGACCTCCATCGTTTGTACTCTCCGTTCGCCATTCCCCTAAACCGCTTTTTATACGACCTGCATCGATCTCAGCACCATACACAAACTTCTCGTCAGTTTGAGAAACCATTGAGTTGCCCAAACACAACGAACTCTCATCCAAACAAGGTTATCAGAAGAGTCCAAAACTTCACCACTACACAGTCGCACTGCTGCCAGTGAGATCCGAAGCTACACAAGGTCGACACAACTTGTTATTCATTAATTTGGGAAAATGATGGGTACCATTTTGCACCTAACCTTAATCCAAAATTGCCACCTTAATTCAAATTAAGGAGGTCACCTGAAACCTAGTTAATGAACTTTTGTCCAAAATTTCAGAAGTTAGTGAACTTTCTACTCAAAAAGTGCGTATTTCTGGATGATATATATCTCATTTCATTGGAAAACAGTCAACAAATTCCCAATTCAATGAACATGATGTTCTCTGGAAAAAAAAAAGAGCCAGAAATCCCACTTTGTACGCATTTTCCCAAATTAACGAATAACGCGTGTCACGCTCTCATTGCCTTCCTCTAGTTTCTGAGCATTCATAGCACACGCAAAACAGGGAACTGGAAAAACGAAACAAGAAATAGTCTTACGAGTAAGCCTTGATCTTCGTCTTCTTAAGTTTGCTAAGCGCACGCCTCTGCTGCATCTGCGTTACCATCACACCCCTTGGTAGTATTCAGAAGCCAGACAAAGCTTTCATACAGTTTCTGTGCTAGCAATAGCCGGCCAATCCAGAGAAACGTATCACCTCGCCACTATTCAATTCCAGCACTGATCACCGTATACAACCACACGTTCTGCTCCAGAGAATCTAAAGTACCGAAAAATGGAATACAACACCTCTCTCCCATATAACACTGATCAGGGTTTTTTTTTTGGTTTTGGACCGGCTGCTTCTCAGGCCATGGCAAATTTTAGTGATGCAGATATGGCCACACATGATTTTTTAAAAGTGCAAAATTAGGCTGCAAGTGTTCACACTTTGAGCTTGTTGATTTATGACCAAATTTTTCTAAAATCAAAAATTGGTGTTGCAAGAAAGAATTTTTTGAAACATGGGTTACAAAACCCAAAAATTTATAACAAAAGAGACATTATCTCAAGGAAACTTAAGGGCGGGCAGCTTGATTTTCAAATAATACAACTCCACACGGTATGAAGATCACTTTTTTTTCTACGTAAGTTCCTAATTGACTAGCTACAAACAACAACATATTCTTTTTTCTAATGCGTAGCAGGCATCTAGATTTGAAACGTTGAAGAACATCTTGCACCAACACGCTATTATTTCTTCATTTTTTTGTATAGACTTGAAGCTTGGATTTTTTTTTTTTTGTAGCTTTCTGGCTTTTTAAAGCCTAAAAAAAACCCTGACAAACCGCGACCTTGAATGAAATGAAAGAGAGTGCTGGTAGAATTTAGGGTTTAGAACGTACAAGAACAGAGCCAGCTGTTTTGCACTCAGCCTCCTTCGTCGCCCAATGTCCTTCATTCCTGAAGCCAGGAGTCAACATACTCGCCGAACTTGGAAACAAGCTGTGTGTATAAAGATTCCAGCTTCCCAACCATGACGCCGAGTTGGCCTGTGCATAATAATTCAGCAAACCCGCCCTAGCGATACCAAAACATGGAGCGGGAGGATGCAATATACGATGAGCGGTATTAGCGGTTGTCAGTCGACTAGAACGCAGCAATAAACTCCGCAACAGCTGCCTGCCAGACATCGCAAGAGCCGACACCGAATCCTCTTCCCAACTAGACGGTCCACAAGCTAAAATCTCAACCACCGTGCCGTAGATGCCTGATGACCTGCTTCAATGACACACATAAGCAAGTTATTCCTCTGAGCACTTCAGTAAGCAGCAGACCTAGATGTTGAGGATCGAAAATTCTAAAGCCTCACATCGGACCACTGAAAATATAAAGTCTCTCTACAAAACAGAATTATATGAGAGAGAAGCTATCCACGCACTGATGATAACACTTGCAAAAACAAGCTGCAATACGCAGTTTGTTGTACCAGTCAATACGACCTAATCCAGCTACAGTACAGTTGTGTCAAGCAAGAATACCCGATTCCTGACTACGCCAAATAGTGCATTTAGGTTGCCCCACACTAATTTCTCGACATTACTGCTGTTACAATAATTTTCAGCAATGATTATTGCAAAAAGCAACTTTTAGAGGCCTTGGCAATAACAACACAGCTGCAGAAAGATAAACTAGCCATGTCCATGTCATAAACCATGTGAAATTCTAATATTTAAAGAGTTACACGTGCCTCCAGGTGGTCAAACCATGAGTCATGAGGTAACTTTTCATGGTAACGCAACCTAATTGTTAAGGCAACCTAAATGCACTATTTGGTGTAGACTATCCATATTTCCACGAAACGCAACACCAGAGAAGTGTTATCAATTCGAAATCTGTTCGTTATAATCCAATTGTTAATCGCGTTGTTTTTGATAGTCTCAGACTGCGGTTGTTTCCATTCTGTTTCTTAAGATTGTATAAATGTTAACATCCGTTCAATATTCACTGAACTAGAAATTGGAGAATACAATCAAATCGCATTATTCTGATTTCCAGTAAGACTTTTCACCAGAGAGCTTAAATCCTTACAATGCAGAGTTAGTGACAGAGAGCTCCGAAGATTGCAAAGTATTAGGAAAATCAGTTCAACCTTACTTCCGGACACTGTCAACTGCAAAATGACCTAAAAATTTAGCGCCTCGGGTAATCCGCCAGCACAAAAAATGACCTAAAATGCTACAAGGAGATCAAGAGAAGCAGAAAATACGTCCGGGTACTAATTTTTCATGCGCTTTCTTTGATTCGGTGAGACAACGACGTCTTTATCATTGAATTATCCAGAAGACGCACACACGAGACGTGCAGAATGCACCAAAGCCTGGAAAAAACTGACCACAGGATCAATTTTGCTGCTAAAGTACTGGGAAAGGTTTCAGAATTCCAGCATTACCTTTCACGAAGGACGAGCCGATCATACGCGCATTCTGAAATCGGAAGAAGAATGCAGCGCGCACGACATCATATTAAAAGCCCTGCTCTGCCTCAGAGGGACGCTGCTCGCGGGAGCTTGCGGCAGTGCGGCAGAGTGCGGCAGCTAAGGCAGCGAGTCTGTGTTGTCCCCATGTTCTTTTCGTTTCTCTTGCTCGCGTTCCCATGATAGGGAACATTGGGGCATCTGATTTAGGGAAAATTTCGTGGATACCCCTGAGGTTTGCAGTATTTGCGTAAGGTAACATTCTCGCACTCTATATTTAGGGAGTTCTACACACATTCTTGAATCCATAGTGGAGCAGTGAATGTCACTTGTAAAAGCAGATCTTGTTACATGTCAGTTGCTAAATTGTTGTGAGACAGCTGGGATTGGGACCGTCAAGCACATGTATAGGAACACACCAAAGCAATTTCAAAAGTAGTTTAGAGTTGCTAATAGGGACCCTATGAGCTGCAACTTTTCCCTTTAATATAAAATATTCTACAATGCCTTTTTTCACAAAAATTGCATTCCATGATAGCTTGTTGAAAGGCTAACCCTACAAATTTTTCTTGAATTTTCCGAGACCTTGAAGTACCCTAAACCCTTAAACGCTCGGGTATGGGTGCGGTTACCAAAGCCCTTGCATTTTCAAAAATTGCATAAATACAATGTTAGTTTTGTTGTGCATGCCACTATCTTTCTTCCTTTGTGCGCACATAGCTTCTTTTTTGTTTCATACATTCCCTTCTTCAACATTGGTCATGAATGAAGTACAAGCACAACAAATAAATACCAAAAAATTATGCTCCAAGGGTATTTGTGCAACTTCTAAAATAGCAAGGGTACGTATGCAAAAATCACAAACTTAAGAGGTATCCATAAAATTTTCCTTTTGATTTATGGTTTTATTGAGACTCTTAGAACGTCCTCAATGGAGTGGCATTAACCCCTAAATGCCAAGTTGGTCACTGTGACTGTGTCTTTATAGTAGCACTACAGTAATACACCAGAAGAAAAAAATTGTCCTAAACGACTGGTTCACGACGACTCAATTGTCCTAAACGACTATACAATGACTCAATTACAATTGTTTAGGACATTTGCAGTCATTGTGAACAAGTCGTTTAGGACAAGATTTCTTCTAGTGATAGTACAATGGTGTGGCAAGTGCCCACACACTCGCCCACACATTATAATATTGTTTTTCAAAAAATTGCAAAAGTCAACAATGTATTTTGCCCTCATGAAAATTGGAGAAAGGGCAATATGGGACCTGACACCATGTTTGAGAATCTTCTCGCAATTTGCATCACCTAAAAATATGAGTACATTTAGTAAGGTTGTGTTCTGCCTTTCATGCAACCTTTAAATTTTGTTTTCTTGTTGGTTGCACAATAGGCACCCAACAATGCAAGTAAGTAAGAAAAAATAGGATAGAAATAAATATTATCAACAATGTGTGTACGTTCATCCATACATTCTATTAATTTTAGAAGCTTTCATCCAAATCTTGGCAATCCTCTTATTTGCTTGGGGAGGGATTTGACAATTACACTCATTTTTTCACCCAAGTTTTCTAGTGTTATGGTGGTCAGTCATAAATTGAAGTAAGATTTTGGCAAAAATTTGAAGGCTGCTTTTGTGGTAGATTAGGTCCTTGTGATCATTTCTATAAAAAAATCAAGTGAAAAATGGTTTTTTTTTTTCCATCCTACAAAATACTTTTTTGTTACTCATTGTACAAAAAACGCCTGCATTACTGTTTATGGGTCGAGCAATTTTAAAAGGATTAGCCACTACTCCAAATACTATTCTTTATTTTATAATCAACCAATTGTCATATTAAATCATGATTGATTTTTTTCCTTTTGCATACTTATGGAAATGTAGTTGATTGAAAGTTGTTGCAACGAACTGCACAAGCGTGGTAGTACTATGAAAAAACTACTCTTGGAATTTTCTTAGATTAGTGCAAATTATTGTTTTTAAATATTATAGGAAACAAACCAAAAAGCACAAGTATAAGGCCTTTGATT
Organism: Ulota crispa; assembly: GCA_963920765.1. Classification (NCBI taxonomy): domain Eukaryota; kingdom Viridiplantae; phylum Streptophyta; class Bryopsida; order Orthotrichales; family Orthotrichaceae; genus Ulota; species Ulota crispa. The sequence goes on along the minus strand of OY987244.1, from coordinate 23,715,491 downwards.
CTTTGAGTATGTTAAACGTAAGGAGTTTTCATTTGTGACAACTACCATGTTATGTGAATTAAAAGATATATTTTTTTCAAATGAAAACTTATTTCATATAGATTAATTGGTAATTGAGAGGCGCCAACATTGATGCATCTTTAAGCTGTTGAATAGTGTTGTTCTAGAAGTTTGGTGCAATCATAGAAACTCCAATTTAGAGGAAGGGACACAACAATAGTTCCAACAAAAGTTCTTGTTGCCATGAGCACTGATATTTCTTGGGAATATTGAATTTGTGACAATTACATAACATAAACAGGTGCTATGTTAATGATTTCAAAAAATGTACATTAGGCAATACACCTCATGGGTTTTTGTATTTTTTGTAGCAAATATGCATAATACATTCACATTTATAAGATAATATGAATCATCCAAAAAATGTGAAACTTGTGCATCTTGAATATGGCATGAGATATTTTACTAAATTTAACATTAAATGGGCTTCTTTGCATAAGTTTGGAAAACCAATAAAAGTCTAAACCAAGACACATTAATTTGGAGTTTACATGAAAAGATCACACATTATTTACATGACATGGCCAAGCTAGCCTATTGTTCATTTCCTCTTAATTACTTTATATGCTATTGATTTTTGAAGGGTTCCAAATTGATTTAAATGACAGAATGCATTGCAAAAATGACTTTCATATTATTATTTAACTATATTGCTGACAAATTTCTTGTGTTACGTCCTAAAGAAAAATAAATGAACCTTGAAGTTGACCTTCTAACTCATCAAATCAAGTTATAAATTTGGTAAAAATCAAAAATTGAAATAGCTAGTTGAAACTTGTCATAAATATGGATTATAAGCCTCATTGCAAAGTCCTTCATCCTCAAATAAATATAGGTATAACATGTTGCATTATTTATTTAGGTAACTTCATACCCAATATAGATATCAAGTGTTTCAATTTGAATCCAAAATCAAATGTTCTCTCAATCCATATTCAACAAAATGTACAAAACTTTTAAATTTCAAAATTGTGTACTCCATAAGACATTGAAGATTTACATTATAAAAAAATGGTAGTAGGGAATGATTTTGAACCTACATTGCTTAAAAAATTGTCAACTTAGGGGTAATTCACACTAAGTCCCACATCCCATCTCAAGTCTCAACACAACGCAAGATCCCAACTTCGTTAAGTTATTACTGTACAAGCAAAAAGGAGCACTAAAGAAAGCCACGAGTATTTTGCAAAAATTATATTGGTGACACTTGGGCTCATACAAAATGGTCAACACAAATCTTGAGTGAAGTCCCACCTTCTTCACACCAAAACTTCCAAAAGTGCTGGGACGCGGGACCTAGTGTGAATTGTCACGTTCAAACTTTTGGCTCTCAAAAGTTGGATTCTGATATTTCTGTGGCACATAGTGTGAACCATCCCTTAGTATATCTAGATGAACAAATCACATGTCCATGATTGGAGATTCGGTATACCAATTTCCTCTGTTCAATTTATCTTGTCCCAGCCCCAATATTCTCCCAACCCTTCGCTCAGATTGATATAACATCATGCCCTCATCTCCTCCAACCATTTTGAAATATTCATCAAATGTCATGATTGCTCAAAAGTAAAGAAAATTGGTTGTATCCTAACCCTATCCCGTACACTCATTTAAAAACTTTTCATGAATGAATTCCTCATTTATTAAATTTGAAGCTTCCACCTTCAGTCAGAAAGTACCGAAAGAGTACAGAGTATCAGGACTCCAGTTACCACGGCAATGTCCATGCCAAAAAACATCAACATTTGGCATAAATTCCTAAAGTACTAATATATAGTACACAAATTTAGGACAAAGACCTTAAGATGCTTTCTCAAAACATCAGAAGGGCCAGGCTCTATCACTTGTGTCTCAAAACTCCTTCTACCTGACTAGAAAACACAATGTCTGGGTATCTTTGCATATCTATATGAATGCAAAAAAAAATGTACGTGACCACCAAAATTGATGACGAGCAAAATTACAACGCACAAGCTCTAGTAGGAAAAAGTCTAAAAAAACATGGCAGCTCTAACCTAATAGATATAGAATCTAGCACAACCATGGGCGGCTTTCAATCTGCATGCGCATGATGGCCTTCTTTGTGTTTGCACCGTCTCAAATACCACGCAGCATGCATCTGCAACCCTAAACCAACTAGTATCTTCAAGGCTAGAAGAATGATATACGTGCCTCCACCAAGAATAACAACGCCAGCAATTCTATGTAGAAATAGTCCTTGAGGAAGAAATGTCGCATACAATGGAATCAAGACCCTCAGTACCTGTACCAAAAAATCCAGCACATGAAACAATTACTTACACTGCATTCCAAGAGGTACCAAATCAGACACATTTGTAACTATAGCTTTCTCTAACAATCCAACCGATTCTAAAAAGTACAAAACTTTAAGTAAAAGAACACAATCTTACAAAACGACTGAAGTTTGGTCTCATCCCACTTCAGATATCAATTGGCAGAATGTAATATAAAAAAACAAAAAACAAAAAACAAAAATTGAGCCACAAGTAACAGAGTTAAGCGCGGTACACATTCCGAAAAGCGACATGCTCCAATTTGAATCTACATTCAAATTAAAGTCTAGGCTTGCTCACCACACAGGCAGGGGCAAGCGGTACAAAGTGAAGTGTCTTGTGCACTTCGTGTGATTGACTATTCAGTGTCTGCACCAGACATAAGCACATCACACAACCAAATGAAACATCACATCCTGTGATTCATACAGCCTAATTAAGGGAACTCCATACATCCACTGCTGGAGAAGAGCCCATCGACACACAGACTTGCCGGAACTCATCTTTATGCTCCCTTCGCAATCCCTTCTTCCAACACATTTTCTTCTTCAAAACGAACAACCATCTCAACTAAGAACCACAAGCGAAAATGCCAAGTGCAAACACACAACTAAAGCCAGATGTATATATTCTAGAGGCTTTAACAACCAAGGCCTGCCCACTTACCTGCTTGCAAAGAGCTTGGAGAAATTCTGAATATGCTCCAGGTTTTATCTCGTTGAATTTTGCCAAAAATGAATGCTTGATTACATCAACAAGAACTTCGCACAAGAACACCATCCCTGCATTCTGCACCCGCTCAAATTCGCCACTTTGTTCAAAAGTAACCCCAGAAACAACCAGAAATACAACCGACACGTGCAGTCGGAAGAGATACGTATGTAAGCAGGCATATAACTTTAGGATGGAAGATACAGCCGCGACGGACCAGAAAGGGCAAAGAAATACGCACATAAGCAAAGTTCCACAGCCAGAAGCCCTCGCTATTCTGAATGTTCTGAGCCAACACAAATAGCAAATGCGCCATGATGTGAAATCGCTCCACTGTGTCTGTTCATCAAACCACCATCCTGTCAGGTCCATCAGTCCAACAACAAACATATATTTCCAACTAGATTCAGGGGCCATCACGGAGATCAAAATGTAACCCCTTCCAAGCTCAACACGATGGATTTCCTCACGTTGAGTAGAAACAACACCGTACCGTGATAAGCCATCTTGTGAAGATTCTCCTTTCCCACCCGCTTGAAGACATTACTCTTGATTTCCGCAAAATTGTTCGAAATCAGGAGTGTCAGCAGCGCATTGTTCTGGGAGTTGATAGCTGCTGAAACTGTGATGGCTTGCGACATAATCACGAGAGAGTGAACCAGTGCATACTGCAGTCAAGGAGATCATTCGTCATAGTAATCATACTCTCAGGAAATTCAGCACCTGCTTGCAAATGACGGCACAAATCCTGCTCTACTAGTAGGAGGCGCCAAAATAACAATCCGGCCATTGTATCACCTTAACAAACTTCTATAAACTGCTCAAGGAGAAGAGAAAAACCAAGAAATTATAACCGTCACTCAATTTTTTCGTGCATACGTCCCTTATATACCATACCAAGTACTACTCGAAAGGATATGAAAAGACACAATGGCGATGCTCTGGTCCAAACAAAATTGAGCCCACTGCTTGATCAGCCTCTCAGGCGGGCACTCCCCAATAGCCACGGCAGAGTTCAGAAGGATCTGAAGCACGTCACCTCCAAAAGATTGACATAGCTTGTCAAAGATCTGCATCGCATCCACATGTGTTGGCCGAAGCACGAGTGAAAGTGGAGCCTTGTATGGGAAATTCTTCAGTCAAAACGCAAAAGCAGTACAATGCACAACCCGAGAGGAGGGCCGAGTCGTGAGTACTGAATATAAACAACTAAAATCATCACATTAATCAAGCTCCTCTGCCAACCACTGTCCACAATAGAAAACGCTGCTAAAAAATACAGACCTCAAGAACGTTGAAGACAACATACAGCTTGATTGTGGCTTGCCCTCGAATGTAATGATATATGAAGCTGATATCTGCACTTCCACGTCATAGTAAGCACCTCGATGTAACTGTGTTCTTCGAAACAGGAGCTAATTCAAGAAATGCAAACATCATGTACATTCTACATCCTTATTAACGAGTATTGAGGCATCGAATTGTAACCCACTTAATATCCTTCTAGGTGGCAAGTCTCTAAATTTTCTGCCGTCAATACCAACCACGAACCTAGCAAAGCGAAGAAAATATACCAGCCTGCTGAAGAACCGCCACACCCAGCACGAGGATGATCAAAGAAGCAAAATCGGACAATTCAGCAGCATATGGTCTCTGAAACTGCCTGCCTCAACAACTCCACTTTAATTGCATGGGTGAAATCTGTGAGCGAGACCTTATACACACTCCCATTTTTGGTATAATTGATCATTTCAAAGGACAAACAACACTGCAAGTGCAAGTAACCATTTACCATTCATTGGTTCAATTAAGTAAGTCTTCGGGAAACAAGCCCTTATATAATGTGAAAAACAAGAATACACACACCAAAAGACGAGTTAAAGTAAGCAGAAATGACCATTCCGTACAAATATGACTCTAAACATCTGCAATACTGCCGTCATTAATCAATTCTCTATTTACTATGGCGTTTGATGTGCAGCCACAGTGTCGCACTAACCATTTAATAGACTACGTTGCACCATAGTCGCAGAGCTTTAGATACACAGAACCCATCAACCAAAAACTCAGGGTAAGAGGATCACCTCCAATGCAAGATCCGCTGCCAGAGGGACATTATGATCCTAGCTGGCAAAACTGTGAATAGGGAAAGAAACGAGTCCAAACACACAAAAAATCCCACATCGATCAGCTGCACCCATTCCCAACCCCGCAAACAAATCATCAGTACTTGCCCTGCATAACTGAATCCTGCAACACCGAAGCTGTTTCATTCCTAGTTACTTCGACCGATTGATTATGAAATTGTCATTTCAGGGACATTGGTTTCAAACACTGGTCTCACGGATTGGATGCAAGCTACAGAACAACGTGACTCATGGCCTCTTGATGACCAAAATCTAGAGAAACATGCAGGCTGTACTACACCGGGATACATGAAACTTTCAATACTTCACTGCGCACCAGCTCACATCTCCATGGAACGTGAAACATCGTGTTATATATACGCTCCCGCCTCTGTTGTATTCCAGCTGATGAATGACGCTCGGACATGCTCCCCCTCTCGACTTCTCCTCGCAGATAATTTATTGGTGATACGTCCACCACTGCTGGATCTGTTCACATTTCTTGTGCTTCAATCAAAGCTCACACACAGAATCTCTCCGGTAAAGTAGAAAGCGTAAAGAGAAGGACGCACTCACTTCTGAAACTCTTAAACTCATGTCAATATTTTAGATTTGTCGTTGAACTCACTAACACCAAACTATGCATTACAACTCAAAATTCATGTTAACACGACTGTCCAGCCAGACAGGCTCAAGATCATTTACCGTTCTCATTAGCATGACCACAGAACACACGGAACTATGCTACAGAAACCACAAGCACTAATGTGTTCACAAAATCATAGCTCCCGAATGACTTCAAATACAACTCTGCCGTAGGAAAGACATTCTTCATAGACCTAAAATACACTTAAGAAAGAAAATCGTTATTACGTTCAAAGGCGCATTGAAACATTGTGCAATTGCTTACCAGCACGACGGTAGTGATTTGAACATACTGATTGCCACTGTTCGATGGGATGGAACGCTTACATTCTGAATTGGCAGCCATTAACCTCTCCCACTCTGTCAAATGTGGAGTGTCATAGCTTGATAACGGAGGTCGAACCGGGATTCTGTGGCCCGACGGCGGCTCAATCACTTCAACGTGCCCTAGGTAGCTGGGATCCGGAACCGGTTTCTGTTTTTTGAAGGAAACTACTTTTGTCATCGTAGGCTTTGCCCCGACCACGTCAACTCCATTTTCTTGCTCGGGACAGTCGGCCAGTTTCTCCACGACCCGCTGCCTGAGCTCTGGAAACACAGGCTCTATTTGGCTTTCACCTCGAGGACTGTAACCTAATATACTGTTCATACCAGCAGCAGCAACAGGAGACGTCCGGCCCGACAATCGACCTTTCGGAGACGCAGCCGAGGGCAAACGTCCGTCAGTTGAAGACGTTTCGACTTCGGCCGCATCAACAATTGCAGGACGATTTTCATGCGCCGAGCACAGGTTTGTAGGCCTGTTCCGCTCGTCTACGGAATCATTCGTCAACAGAAGCAATCCAGTCGGCCGCGGCACGCCCGTGGCCAAATTCCGCAACGACTCTGAGCTAGGAGGAGACTTCTGACCGGATTCGCGAGCTCCGACACTTTCGAACGGAAACTCTTGCGTAGAATCTTGAAACGGAACTTCTTTGGAAGCATCACCAAAATCCAAAACGATTCTAGGTTCCAATGGCAAGTCCGCCAGAATGCCGTCCGGACGAGGCTGGATCAAATCCTTCAACGAAACAACAGTTCCCGAGGATCCGATCACCAAGCTACTACACACAAGACCTAAAGAATTCGCCCCCGCTTCGCCCGCTGCAGAGACCGCTCCTGGTTCAAGATTCTGCACCTTGCGGCTCTTGTGCTTGCGTCGCTTGCCCTTGACCTTCGCCACCAGAGGCAACGTTGCCAGCTGCTGCTGATTTTGCTGCTGCTGCTTCCCGACCTCATCGTCGTCCCCGGAAGTGTCAACTGTCAGAAGCTCATACACAGCGCCTCCCGGCCTTCGGTACTTGCCAAAGTTGTTGTCCATCGCGACCACGATCGCTGCTTCCGCAGCGTCGTGACATGAATGGCAACCTCGACCGGAGCAATGTAAGCTTGATATGGCGACCAGATTTCAAATGCGACCAGTTTTCTCAGCAACAATTGTCAGTAGGGTTTAACTTCAGTATCGAAGCGCCAGGACAACAGGGACGACGACGACGATACACGAAATCTGGAGCACAACAGGGGAGTATGAACACTCCCAGCCCTCCGTAAGAAGAGCATCTCCACTCGAGCCGCCAGGCCGGGCTCTGCAGACGGGCAGGCTGCGGGGTGTGAGGCAGAACGGGGTGACGGGCTTTCGAAGCCCAGCCGGGTCGGAGCTTGGGCCGCTGGGTCGCTGAAAGTTTATGAACTTTGAATTTTAGCGTTTCCTTCATGTAATATGTGTCAGAATCCGTGAGTACATCCTACATGTTTTTGATTGAGGTTGCCATCCAAGATGGATTTGGTGGGGCTGAAGTAGTCAACTTGGCTGGCCGCCCCTCCGACGTAGCGTTGCCAACACCGGGTGGAAGTTGGCTGTCTCGTGCGCCCGGCCAGGCTGACGCTCCAAATGTAGGCTAGTGGGTGCGGTGGAGATGGCTTAACTAATCCCCTCTACAATATAACACTCTTTTGCTCTCTGACCAAATCCTAGGCTGGAACAAATTGGTACGCTTAGGTAGCTCGAGTAGTGACATGGCTGATTTGCTTTTTCATGGCCTTGGCAAGACATGTAGGTTTTTTGTCTAATTTTTAGACATAGAGAAATGAACGATAAATGTAACACAAATTTTTTCATATATTTTTGAAACATTGTTGAATTGTTGATGAGTTTTCAAAGATTTTTGTAGTAGTTACCTGTTTGTGATTCTAAGGTTTTCACAATCCATCCCTTGCAATTTATAATGAGATGAGTTGAAATTAAGGAGTGTGATTAGGTCTTGTAATTAAAAAACACCTCTTCTTTTAAGACTAAGGAGGCTCCATTCAAGAACCACCTCATATCCATTCTTGGGCTACCTATGAGATGCTTTGTTTATGAAGGCACACAATTTGAGCTACTACCTCTAAATGCCCAAGGCACCCAATTTGGATGTTCAATAACTTTGAAACCTTGCTAAAGGCAAAGCTTTTGCTAGTTTTGATTCATTTTAATGAAGTTGTGGTTTGAAGTTAGCATCATTGTTCAAATTCAACCCTTAAACATCGGCTAAAAGTGCCACTATAACCAGTACAGTATGAGGTATTTTTCTTGTACTTGGAATGGATTCACACCTTTACCTCATTTCAAATCAACAAAGAAGTTGGAGAATAGATTAATACAAGTCTAGTGAGCTATTCAAGATCTCAAATTAAAACGTCATTGTCAGTAACTAATGCTAGTTATATGGCAGCATATATACTATTCCCTATGGTTGTTTAAGAATTAATGTCCTTCATACTAAGTCCCAGTTAATGGATGCTAAACGACAAACATGCATGTTGCATACTCAAAAGCGTGATGAATATTGTCAATAATGAGTCTATCACAAGATGCCATATTCAAAAAATGGGCAGTGATCTCCTTAGGCACTTCCTTAAGCAATGTGAGCCCCTCTATTGAAAATACATCATCTATCAAATCCAAGTGTGTTTTTGGGCTGATTTCACTTGGAATGCCTTTGTCATATAAACTAGAATTCATTCACCATTAAAGTTTATTTCATTCATAATGATTTTTGGTCAATAATAAGAGCCAAAACAATTCTTTGTATTAGGTGGTAGCTCTTTAACAATTGTATTGCAAGTTCATCTGTAAAATTGTGGTCATGGATTTGGAAGGGGGTCATCAATTTTGAAGTAACAACAAAAAATACTAAATCATCATAAGTGATTGTTTCCCAACTTTGGACACACAAATTGCCACTTTTGCAATAGACAACTTGGACAGCTCCAAAAAACCAAAAAAATCCATACTCATTGACATTCAATCACAAATATCTTAAAATCCACTTGACTATTTGGGGGTTTTTTTTTGTCAGCACCATCTAAAAGCATTTAAGTTTAAGATACATTCTACAATTACAATTTTATTTCAATGTTTAACACCTCACCGCCCAAGGCAAATCTTGAGCATCTCATAATCTGCTCTCAAGTGAACAAAATGCCAATTTTTTGATAAATTTTGTCAGTTTGTTTTTGAAATGTAACTATTCAAGTTCAAGCTAAACATGTTAGAGATTACATGGGAAAAGAAAACACAACAACATCACTTATGGATTAAAAGATTAAAAGATTTGATCATGAAGGTGTTAAAATTGTGAAATTGATTTGAAGCCTTTCAATCCTCTTTTCATATCTGAAATATAAAATTGAGGGTACCTAAAAAATATGAGTATGTAAAGTATGATATGCATAACCCCAATCAATTTATAGCTTCTCAAAATCTAATCTACAAATTTTATAATTCACTTTCTAATGTAGTATTTTCTCCAAGTTCTAGTGTACTTGAGGATCATGTTCAAGAGCCCTCGACACTAGAAAGTGAAGATTTGCAATGGATACCCTTTCACAAAATCTTGAATAGACAAAACATAATTAGTCATTTTCAAAATTAGACTTTTGATACTAAAAAAAAGACCTCAAAAGAACCATAAATAAATAAAAATCATTGTAATTAATCCTAAAGAAAATTTATAAGTCCCAAATTACAAACAAGTGGGGATAGTTTTGGTCCCCTTGAGCAATGAGGGGTTAATAATGATCCTACCAACGGTTTTTTTGAGTGATAGTGACAGGTGTGTTGTCCTCCTCAAGTTGGTTTGTATTTGGAGGGAACAAGCTACATTGGGCATAATCTGTCAAAGCTCGCAAAATTTTGCTAGGAAAAAATACGTTGGATCCTACAACTACAATTTAAAACTTCAACAGTGCCTTCCAAAAACAAAAAAGGTACCCTTGGACGTTTAGGGGCTAAAACATTGATATCACAAGGAGTTCTACAAGCTCCAAAAGGAATTGAGATTGGCCATAGTCTTTATTTGACGCCCAAATACCACCCTTTCTAATGGAATTCCCATTTTTGATGTTTCTTTGGTTTTCTTGTATTTGAAATGTATTACATCTTCAATACAATTGAGATAACCAAAGAAGTCAGAACATAAATCAATGTAATTCTAGTGAGCTATTAGAATCCCAGATTAAAACTTCTATTTGGTAGCAAATGCCAATTATATAACTTGTCTATTATGTCCGTAGCACGTATAAGAATTAACCATTGGTCAAGCAATGGGTGGTTCAATATCACCTTCATAGTTGTAATCAATCAAAGGGGGATACAAAGTAATTTGGGGCGACTCCCATGGAGCATCATAAGGATGCTGATAATCATCCCAAAATAGTGGTGGAAGTTCTACTGCAGGCTCTGGTGCTTGTTCTGGTGCCAAAATTGGGTCTGGAAAAAGATACACATAGTTTGTGGAGTTTGACTGATGGCTATAATCAATATTGGGCGTCCGCCGAAGGAATGGATGATTACGTTGAGCAGTTGGAGTCATTCGCAATTTTAAGTCGTAATAATAATTGTCCAAAAGTTGAGATGCAGGTGGTGCCAAAGGACCCCATTTTCTATTATGTTGTTTCTTACAACATGCACCACTAGCCCCTGCACACCATGCCCTCATTCAAATTCAACTTTTGATGGTGAAAGATGTAAATTCAAACAAAGAGCATCATGTATCAATCCCTACACACCATGGAACATGATTGCAATTTCTTAACTCTTAACATAAAGATTGCATCTATAAAAGCACTTTCATAAACCATAAATATTTTATTTCAAAAACTTATATGTCAACTTCATTAAATTGACAATATTCCATTTCTTTGGCGCAATGTAGACAACACAAGCAAAACCCTAATCCTACTTTGGAGATTGTAGTTAAACCTTTGTGAGAATATGTATATTATAGCTTACAATGCACAAATACAAGTAAATTACCAAAACAAATGTTTCTTACTTCTTACATGTGATACCTCAAGATGCTAGTCAATATGAATAATTTTTTTTGTGTTAAATGCAAGTCTCTCATCATGCAAGAAGGAAGGATTTGTTGAAACTCATTTGAACTAGATAAGGTCTTAGAAGGACTTTTTTCATCTCTAAATGTTATTACTAGCTAGCGTTGCAAAAAAATCTCACCGGAGTAGTGGCGATAGACGCAGTCATGGCAACCTTGGTACTTTTCCATTTGGTAGTCCAAGTGAAACTTGGTAGTGGAAGAATGGGACCTAGGATTAGCAATATCTTTGGTTGGCATTTGTCGTAGCATGTCCATAGACATCAACAGACTTGCAAATGTGACAAGGGATGCAACCACAATACTAGCAAACTTGAAAATCAGCTGTCTGCTTACGTATGCCATGCTTTAGTCACTGTTGACCTCAATACGCCTTAGCATTGTCATGAAAACCAGCAGCTACCCTATAAGAAGACACTAGCTTTAGTTGGTTTTGAGTGAAGTATCTACTCAAACTTTCTCAAACTTTCTCAAACCTTCTCAGGGTAAAGTAGTTTGCTTGAATTGCGGCAACCCTTGTCAGTAAAGCCTCCCATAGGGTGCCAAGAATGGTAATGTAGGGGTCTTGGAATGGAGCAAGTCATAAATCCAAAGGTGTATTCTATTGCAAGAGCCAATCATACTCCTTGGTTTCACCTCACCCCTTCATAAGTTGCATGGAAACGGATTATGGGAGACCTTGAGTCACAAATAGGTGTCTACTACAAAAAACTTTGAAAATTCATTAACAAATTCAATAATGCTTCAAAAAATATGAAAAAAACTAGGTTACATTTGACATCTATTTCTTTTTATTGGATAATTCAACAAAATATCTCCTAGTCTTGAAAAGCCCATGAAAAATTAGACCAAATCTTGGGGACAATTCTAAAGCATACATTGTAAATTTCAAAGTATCACAATAGTAAATCAACATTGTTTTAATCATTTGTGGTATATAATATTGTTTCCATTTTGAAACAATAGAAGTCATTCCAATGAAAACTTGAAATAATGGTATTTTCAATATGCATTAGTGTTGTACTAAAATAATGTCATTATTACAAGAGTTAATATTGTATAGAAACAATAAACAATTGAAATTACAATGTTTGAACATTAGTCATTGCAATGTTAAAACAACACTTTGTTGTAATTTTGTTATTTTTATAATTGATATTATAATATCATGACAATAATTGACATTGTAATACTAGAACAAAGTTCTTTTGGTCTTTCATTAGACCAACATGTAGTGATTTTAGATGTTATAAGTATAATCATTCATTTTGATTTTTCTTTCATTGGTTTTGTATTTAGTAATACCAAACCAAGCAGAAGACAGCACTAGTAATGTGCAAACAGAGGATCCAATGATAGTGATAATTAAAACTTAAAAAATAAAGTAGGTCTTCCATTGCCTTGAATTTAGAAGAGCTTATGTCAAGATGTTTGAACAAACACATCATTGAAGATGAAAGGACAAGGGCTTGTAAGAGGAAAGCAATACTAACACACTACAGAATCTCAATTCAGAAGCACAATTGGGGAGAAATATGGCTAGCGTAATAAAAATTAAGCTTACACAGAAAAATTGCATCCAACATTAAATCTCATGCAAAACAATATTGTCCACTATGTCATTTCTCTTCTTGAGTATAAAGTGGAGACTGAAGTACAATCAAAAGAGCATAAGCAACTCAAGAATTTCGATTCTCCTCACTATTTCTATAATTTTCTTTCAAACAGCTAAGAGTGCTTGAGGTACATGACAAGAAATAATAACTGACAAAAGTTCCATGAGGCAGAATGAGGAGGAAATCAAAGCAAAAGTACCGTAATTTTTGGTCTTGCTAATTCTTCATTTGTGATTTGTAGTGATGATTTCACTATCAACAATTGCTACAGTCCGAAAAAAGCATACCACAACCTCTTGACGATTTGGACTCTCCTGCATGCTGCCAGTCTCTCCAACACTTGCAAAGCTTCCCTCTCTAATATAAAAAAAACGAAACCCTACAATGATGCCAAGAAAGGGCTTTATCTTGCAAAATGAACAATTGCAAAGTGATAAGCTTACTTCACAAACAACCTGACTTCCACGTTGACGACAATAATGCCAAGACTCGATTTCCACCTAACTTATTCGTGCACAGCAAACGCAAATCAAGAACCGCACTCTCAAGCAAATGTTCTAATTCCTCGCCGGTAGTTTCAGCTGCCAAAACAAAGCGGACTTCTACATTATTGCTCAAAACTAAGCTTAACCCCGAAAGGCCCAAGCATTGTTTTTGGCAACATAGCAATTTTGGGCAGCTCACTATAAGTGAATGTTTCTTCTTTTTTCTTTGAAACTTTCACGTGTACATGATGTATCCAAGGAGTAGCATTAAGGTCCAACAATTTTTATAACTTTTGACTACATGGTTCAAAAGTACTTGCATGATATGTTGTTTTTTAAAAACTCTAGGCAGCCTGGGCAGCTCAAAATTTCTTTAAAAATGACTCTTTTTTTATTTTTTTTGTATTAAAATTGGTTCTTTAGACTTATTTGTCTGAGTGAACTTTTGAATCATTTGTTTAAATATTGAAATGAATATTATGAGAAGTTTTAGTTTGTGGGTGGGTATGGAGTCTCTCAAAACCATTCCTACTTGCAAACTAACAATTAAAAGTTCAATATTCTATTAGAAAAGGAGAAGGAACACTCTTTCCTACTTACAACACTCATTGCTAAATTTAAATTCTATGAGGTATTGTCAATGTAAGGAGGAGATGGAGATACAAACATGCAAGACCAAAATTGAGTCAACAAGTGACTCTCTTTTGATGAAACATCTTAAACGTCTTTGCAGATTTTTCATTAAAATTTCCATGTATTAGTAGATGCTTGGATACCTTTAATCTACCTTTAATGACACATGAAAATTTCTAATAACGCAATTAATATGGCAGATTAAAATGAAGTAATAGTAAATACTGACTCAATTTTGTGAGTCATTGTATGGATTGAAAAATTATAATGTTTGATCATGAGGGTGTTAAAATTGCAAAAGTGAATTGAAGCCTTTCAATCTTTTTTTTGCATCTCAAACCTAAAGATGAGGGTACCAAAAAAATTTGAGTATGTAAAGTATAACATGTACAACCCCAATCAATTTACGGCTTCTCAAAATCTATTCTACAAATTTTTGAATTGAATTTTTAATGTGATTTTTTCTCTAAGTTTTAGTGTACTTGAGGCTCATTTCCAAGAGCCTTCAACACTAGAAAGTGAAGATTTGCAATAGCCACCCTTGCACAAAATATTGAATACACAAATCATGTTAATTTGTTTTCAAAATTAGACTCTTGATGCTGAAACAAGACTTCAACAAGATTTAAAAAATAATAGTAACCAATAAATAAAATCTTGAAGAAACTTTGGACATCATTGAATAAAATTTAGAAGGGCGCATTTTGAGTCCCTTAGATGTTAAGGAGTTAAGGGTTAAATTATAAAAATGAAGCTAACTTCAAACCAAAACTTCTCTAAAATAAATCAAAACAAGCAAAAGCTTTGCCTTCATAAAGGTTTCAAAGGTTTTTGAACACTTGAATCGGGTGCCTTGGGCATTTAGAGGTAGTAGCTCAAATTGTGTTCCCTCATAGATAAAGCATTCCATAGGTAGCCCAAGAATGAATATGAGGTGGTTCTTGAATGGGCCCTCCTCCTTTGTCTTAAAGGAAGAGGTGTTTTTTTACTACAAGAGCTAATCACACTAGCTCCTTGGTTTCACCTCATCTTGTTATAAGTTGGAAGGGAACGGTTTATAAAAAACCTAGAATCACAAATAGGTACCTATTACCAAAAGCTATGAAAATTCATCAACAATTCAACAATGTTTCAAAAAATATGAAATAATTGTGTTACATGTAACATTCATTTCTCTTTGTCTGAAAATTAGACAAAAAGTCTTAATGTCTTGCCAAGGCCATGAAAAAGCAGATCAGCCCTTAGGTTGTTGCTTTTCAAGCTACCTAAGGTAGTTTGCTCTAAAATTGCTCATTCATTTTGAACCGCTTGGGTAGCTTGTAGTAAAATGGTGCACCGGTGGTTCTTAAATTGACCTCTTACAAGTCATTGAATGCATGGAGGAAAAGGTGTTTTCAATTGCAAGAGCCAATCAGTCTCTTTGCGTCCCCAAATCTCTTCACCACTTGCATGTGAACAATTTTTGGAAGGTTTAGGGTTAGAAATAAATAGGGACCTATGACACATGCACTTTGAGAATTCATAAGTAATTCAAAAATGCTTCAAAAAATCTATATGAAACGACTAGCTTGTGTTACATTCCGCACCTATTTCTCTTTGTTTGAAAAAAAACTAAAAATTCCCCCATCCACAAAAAAAACCATGAAAAAGGTGGATGAGCCCTCAAATGGACAATTTATGAGCACACCACCTTAAATTAATAGTATCTTCTGTTCTGGCCTAGGGTTTGGTAGAAGAGCAAAAGAGTGTTATATTACGGAGGGGGATAAGTATTATGGAGGGGAATAAATTATTACGGAGGTCTGGATGGTGTGTTCATACTAGTGTTTTTTTTTTTGGGCAATTTAAGGCCCAATTGCCTTAAAAAAAAAGTCTAGCTTCAGGCCTATAGGAAAAAAAGGGGAGTTTTTTTCAAAGAATGCCAGATTGCAATATTGAAAATTGTGTTGTAGCCTAGGCTATCATAAAATCCTTATCAAATTGAAAATTGATGCCATCATTTTAAAATTACTTGAGCGTTTTAATCTTTTTGAGGTGTTGCCTAATCCAATTCAACACAATACTTAAATAATGGCAATAGTTATTTGGATGTTTTCAAAAAATGACCAATGAATATTTTTTAGCTAAAAAAATCCCATGATGCTCCAAAAACACATGCATTAGGGCCACCTTCACCTCCAACCAAATTAGGGATGGAGCCAGTAAGCTACAAACCATTTTCAAAAAATGACACTCAATGCCAGGCCACACAAGGCAAAAAATTGCCCGTTTGGAAGGCAGATTGACTTTTCAAATGAGATTCCTCACTTTCAGAGTCACTTTTCCAATTCCAGCTTCCAGCTCAAACCGGCAGTTTCTAGAGCCTTCAAACCGGCAGTTCCTTCCATGGTGATTTTTTTAATAAAAGTTATTCTTGTGGAAGTGCCAAAAGGCACTTTCTCACTCCATGTCTCCCATTTATGTTGAGTCCCTCGCTCCAATTTTCAAAGAATTAACCCTAAAGGACCACACCCCTTTTTTTAGAAACTTAGCAATTTTAGGCAAGTACTTGTGATTGAATCTTTTCATATTTTAGGCTGAAATCTTAATAGAATGTGGGGACAAGGTTTATCTTTCATATGCATTAAGTTTCATGACATTTGGAATTATGAGTAAAAAGTTATGGCCTTATATGTTGTTTTTTTACTTTTGTTGGGCAGCTTGGGCAGATTTTTAAAAGTAAATTTTTTCAAAAACAAAAACTCTAAATTGGTTTAGGAGATTGAAAGTTATGAGGATTTCTTGTTTGCAGGCAGTTATGGATTCTCTACTCCAAAATAAACTTTGAAGTCCTTTATTATACTCAATTTTCAACATTTTGGAAAAAAAACAAAACCAAATGATGAATATTGTTTATGACAACATTTTGACTGTTGGGATTGACATTTTTCATTTCAATAATTAAATTCTTAACAATTTAGTGTTTTGAATCATTCTCTACTTCTTTTCACTTACTAATTATTTTCCATATGTTATACAACTCCAAATGATTTAAAACTTTTTTGACATGTACTTTACTTAGGTGGAATAAGGAATTTAGAGAAGCACCACCCACATGGCCTTTTTTCCTTAAGAATTTCACCTTCTGAAGGGTAGCTATCCTCTTTTTCACAAGAAATTTTTGAATATTCAAACCAATCTAACTTCCAATCCACCCAATGGAAAACTTTGAAATTTTTTCCACATCTTCTAAAACCATTCTTCTACAAGATCACATATACATAAACATGCATTTGTTTTCAAATTTGGTTGATGCTCTAAAATTTGAAAAAATTTTGGTGAAAACTTTGATTGGTCCTTTAGAGGTTAAGTTAATGTGAACCAGATGCTGAAGGCGCCTTGAGTTGCTGAAACTAGGTGGAAATTGCTGAAAACTGAAAAGGCATTGTGAAACCCAAAAGTCTTGTGTGGCCCAAATTATAAAAACCGGCTGCTGGAACTGGCGGTTTAGAAAACCGCCTGTGCAAACAGCCGGTTTTTATTTCAGTGTGGCCCCGGCATAAAGCATCGGTGAGAAAACCAAAAAGAAAACCCTGGTTCATACAGTACTTCGCTGTTGTGCTCCAGATTTCGTGTATCGTCGTCGTCGTCCCTGTTGTCCTGGCGCTTCGATACTGAAGTTAAACCCTACTGACAATTGTTGCTGAGAAAACTGGTCGCATTTGAAATCTGGTCGCCATATCAAGCTTACATTGCTCCGGTCGAGGTTGCCATTCATGTCACGACGCTGCGGAAGCAGCGATCGTGGTCGCGATGGACAACAACTTTGGCAAGTACCGAAGGCCGGGAGGCGCTGTGTATGAGCTTCTGACAGTTGACACTTCCGGGGACGACGATGAGGTCGGGAAGCAGCAGCAGCAAAATCAGCAGCAGCTGGCAACGTTGCCTCTGGTGGCGAAGGTCAAGGGCAAGCGACGCAAGCACAAGAGCCGCAAGGTGCAGAATCTTGAACCAGGAGCGGTCTCTGCAGCGGGCGAAGCGGGGGCGAATTCTTTAGGTCTTGTGTGTAGTAGCTTGGTGATCGGATCCTCGGGAACTGTTGTTTCGTTGAAGGATTTGATCCAGCCTCGTCCGGACGGCATTCTGGCGGACTTGCCATTGGAACCTAGAATCGTTTTGGATTTTGGTGATGCTTCCAAAGAAGTTCCGTTTCAAGATTCTACGCAAGAGTTTCCGTTCGAAAGTGTCGGAGCTCGCGAATCCGGTCAGAAGTCTCCTCCTAGCTCAGAGTCGTTGCGGAATTTGGCCACGGGCGTGCCGCGGCCGACTGGATTGCTTCTGTTGACGAATGATTCCGTAGACGAGCGGAACAGGCCTACAAACCTGTGCTCGGCGCATGAAAATCGTCCTGCAATTGTTGATGCGGCCGAAGTCGAAACGTCTTCAACTGACGGACGTTTGCCCTCGGCTGCGTCTCCGAAAGGTCGATTGTCGGGCCGGACGTCTCCTGTTGCTGCTGCTGGTATGAACAGTATATTAGGTTACAGTCCTCGAGGTGAAAGCCAAATAGAGCCTGTGTTTCCAGAGCTCAGGCAGCGGGTCGTGGAGAAACTGGCCGACTGTCCCGAGCAAGAAAATGGAGTTGACGTGGTCGGGGCAAAGCCTACGATGACAAAAGTAGTTTCCTTCAAAAAACAGAAACCGGTTCCGGATCCCAGCTACCTAGGGCACGTTGAAGTGATTGAGCCGCCGTCGGGCCACAGAATCCCGGTTCGACCTCCGTTATCAAGCTATGACACTCCACATTTGACAGAGTGGGAGAGGTTAATGGCTGCCAATTCAGAATGTAAGCGTTCCATCCCATCGAACAGTGGCAATCAGTATGTTCAAATCACTACCGTCGTGCTGGTAAGCAATTGCACAATGTTTCAATGCGCCTTTGAACGTAATAACGATTTTCTTTCTTAAGTGTATTTTAGGTCTATGAAGAATGTCTTTCCTACGGCAGAGTTGTATTTGAAGTCATTCGGGAGCTATGATTTTGTGAACACATTAGTGCTTGTGGTTTCTGTAGCATAGTTCCGTGTGTTCTGTGGTCATGCTAATGAGAACGGTAAATGATCTTGAGCCTGTCTGGCTGGACAGTCGTGTTAACATGAATTTTGAGTTGTAATGCATAGTTTGGTGTTAGTGAGTTCAACGACAAATCTAAAATATTGACATGAGTTTAAGAGTTTCAGAAGTGAGTGCGTCCTTCTCTTTACGCTTTCTACTTTACCGGAGAGATTCTGTGTGTGAGCTTTGATTGAAGCACAAGAAATGTGAACAGATCCAGCAGTGGTGGACGTATCACCAATAAATTATCTGCGAGGAGAAGTCGAGAGGGGGAGCATGTCCGAGCGTCATTCATCAGCTGGAATACAACAGAGGCGGGAGCGTATATATAACACGATGTTTCACGTTCCATGGAGATGTGAGCTGGTGCGCAGTGAAGTATTGAAAGTTTCATGTATCCCGGTGTAGTACAGCCTGCATGTTTCTCTAGATTTTGGTCATCAAGAGGCCATGAGTCACGTTGTTCTGTAGCTTGCATCCAATCCGTGAGACCAGTGTTTGAAACCAATGTCCCTGAAATGACAATTTCATAATCAATCGGTCGAAGTAACTAGGAATGAAACAGCTTCGGTGTTGCAGGATTCAGTTATGCAGGGCAAGTACTGATGATTTGTTTGCGGGGTTGGGAATGGGTGCAGCTGATCGATGTGGGATTTTTTGTGTGTTTGGACTCGTTTCTTTCCCTATTCACAGTTTTGCCAGCTAGGATCATAATGTCCCTCTGGCAGCGGATCTTGCATTGGAGGTGATCCTCTTACCCTGAGTTTTTGGTTGATGGGTTCTGTGTATCTAAAGCTCTGCGACTATGGTGCAACGTAGTCTATTAAATGGTTAGTGCGACACTGTGGCTGCACATCAAACGCCATAGTAAATAGAGAATTGATTAATGACGGCAGTATTGCAGATGTTTAGAGTCATATTTGTACGGAATGGTCATTTCTGCTTACTTTAACTCGTCTTTTGGTGTGTGTATTCTTGTTTTTCACATTATATAAGGGCTTGTTTCCCGAAGACTTACTTAATTGAACCAATGAATGGTAAATGGTTACTTGCACTTGCAGTGTTGTTTGTCCTTTGAAATGATCAATTATACCAAAAATGGGAGTGTGTATAAGGTCTCGCTCACAGATTTCACCCATGCAATTAAAGTGGAGTTGTTGAGGCAGGCAGTTTCAGAGACCATATGCTGCTGAATTGTCCGATTTTGCTTCTTTGATCATCCTCGTGCTGGGTGTGGCGGTTCTTCAGCAGGCTGGTATATTTTCTTCGCTTTGCTAGGTTCGTGGTTGGTATTGACGGCAGAAAATTTAGAGACTTGCCACCTAGAAGGATATTAAGTGGGTTACAATTCGATGCCTCAATACTCGTTAATAAGGATGTAGAATGTACATGATGTTTGCATTTCTTGAATTAGCTCCTGTTTCGAAGAACACAGTTACATCGAGGTGCTTACTATGACGTGGAAGTGCAGATATCAGCTTCATATATCATTACATTCGAGGGCAAGCCACAATCAAGCTGTATGTTGTCTTCAACGTTCTTGAGGTCTGTATTTTTTAGCAGCGTTTTCTATTGTGGACAGTGGTTGGCAGAGGAGCTTGATTAATGTGATGATTTTAGTTGTTTATATTCAGTACTCACGACTCGGCCCTCCTCTCGGGTTGTGCATTGTACTGCTTTTGCGTTTTGACTGAAGAATTTCCCATACAAGGCTCCACTTTCACTCGTGCTTCGGCCAACACATGTGGATGCGATGCAGATCTTTGACAAGCTATGTCAATCTTTTGGAGGTGACGTGCTTCAGATCCTTCTGAACTCTGCCGTGGCTATTGGGGAGTGCCCGCCTGAGAGGCTGATCAAGCAGTGGGCTCAATTTTGTTTGGACCAGAGCATCGCCATTGTGTCTTTTCATATCCTTTCGAGTAGTACTTGGTATGGTATATAAGGGACGTATGCACGAAAAAATTGAGTGACGGTTATAATTTCTTGGTTTTTCTCTTCTCCTTGAGCAGTTTATAGAAGTTTGTTAAGGTGATACAATGGCCGGATTGTTATTTTGGCGCCTCCTACTAGTAGAGCAGGATTTGTGCCGTCATTTGCAAGCAGGTGCTGAATTTCCTGAGAGTATGATTACTATGACGAATGATCTCCTTGACTGCAGTATGCACTGGTTCACTCTCTCGTGATTATGTCGCAAGCCATCACAGTTTCAGCAGCTATCAACTCCCAGAACAATGCGCTGCTGACACTCCTGATTTCGAACAATTTTGCGGAAATCAAGAGTAATGTCTTCAAGCGGGTGGGAAAGGAGAATCTTCACAAGATGGCTTATCACGGTACGGTGTTGTTTCTACTCAACGTGAGGAAATCCATCGTGTTGAGCTTGGAAGGGGTTACATTTTGATCTCCGTGATGGCCCCTGAATCTAGTTGGAAATATATGTTTGTTGTTGGACTGATGGACCTGACAGGATGGTGGTTTGATGAACAGACACAGTGGAGCGATTTCACATCATGGCGCATTTGCTATTTGTGTTGGCTCAGAACATTCAGAATAGCGAGGGCTTCTGGCTGTGGAACTTTGCTTATGTGCGTATTTCTTTGCCCTTTCTGGTCCGTCGCGGCTGTATCTTCCATCCTAAAGTTATATGCCTGCTTACATACGTATCTCTTCCGACTGCACGTGTCGGTTGTATTTCTGGTTGTTTCTGGGGTTACTTTTGAACAAAGTGGCGAATTTGAGCGGGTGCAGAATGCAGGGATGGTGTTCTTGTGCGAAGTTCTTGTTGATGTAATCAAGCATTCATTTTTGGCAAAATTCAACGAGATAAAACCTGGAGCATATTCAGAATTTCTCCAAGCTCTTTGCAAGCAGGTAAGTGGGCAGGCCTTGGTTGTTAAAGCCTCTAGAATATATACATCTGGCTTTAGTTGTGTGTTTGCACTTGGCATTTTCGCTTGTGGTTCTTAGTTGAGATGGTTGTTCGTTTTGAAGAAGAAAATGTGTTGGAAGAAGGGATTGCGAAGGGAGCATAAAGATGAGTTCCGGCAAGTCTGTGTGTCGATGGGCTCTTCTCCAGCAGTGGATGTATGGAGTTCCCTTAATTAGGCTGTATGAATCACAGGATGTGATGTTTCATTTGGTTGTGTGATGTGCTTATGTCTGGTGCAGACACTGAATAGTCAATCACACGAAGTGCACAAGACACTTCACTTTGTACCGCTTGCCCCTGCCTGTGTGGTGAGCAAGCCTAGACTTTAATTTGAATGTAGATTCAAATTGGAGCATGTCGCTTTTCGGAATGTGTACCGCGCTTAACTCTGTTACTTGTGGCTCAATTTTTGTTTTTTGTTTTTTGTTTTTTTATATTACATTCTGCCAATTGATATCTGAAGTGGGATGAGACCAAACTTCAGTCGTTTTGTAAGATTGTGTTCTTTTACTTAAAGTTTTGTACTTTTTAGAATCGGTTGGATTGTTAGAGAAAGCTATAGTTACAAATGTGTCTGATTTGGTACCTCTTGGAATGCAGTGTAAGTAATTGTTTCATGTGCTGGATTTTTTGGTACAGGTACTGAGGGTCTTGATTCCATTGTATGCGACATTTCTTCCTCAAGGACTATTTCTACATAGAATTGCTGGCGTTGTTATTCTTGGTGGAGGCACGTATATCATTCTTCTAGCCTTGAAGATACTAGTTGGTTTAGGGTTGCAGATGCATGCTGCGTGGTATTTGAGACGGTGCAAACACAAAGAAGGCCATCATGCGCATGCAGATTGAAAGCCGCCCATGGTTGTGCTAGATTCTATATCTATTAGGTTAGAGCTGCCATGTTTTTTTAGACTTTTTCCTACTAGAGCTTGTGCGTTGTAATTTTGCTCGTCATCAATTTGGTGGGCCATTCCGTTTTTTTGCATTCAGAAGATATCCAAACATGGTTTCTTTAGTGAGGTAGGAGGAGTTTTGAGACCTAAGTGACGAAGTCTGGCCCTTCTGATGTTTTGAGAAAGCATTTTAAGATCTTAGGTCTTTTTAGTGTAGTTTATATTACTACTTAAGCAATTTATGCCAAATGTTGATGTTTTTTGGCATGGACATTGCCGTGGTAACTTGAGTCCTGATACTCTGTACTCTTTCGGTACTTTCTGACTGAAGGTGGAAGCTTCAAATTTAATAAATGAGGAATTCATTCATGAAAAGTTTTTAAATGAGTGTACGGGATAGGGTTAGGATACAACCAATTTTCTTTACTTTTGAGCAATCATGACATTTGATGAATATTTGAAAACTGTTGGAGGAGATGAGGGCAAGATGTTTTGTGAGTCTCAATAAAATGTTGCTAGAATATTTGGGGTTTTGAGAAGTTAAATTGAACAGACGAAATACTGAATCTCCAATCATGGACATGTGATTTGTTCATCTAGGATATGCTAAGGGATGGTGCACACTATGTCCCACAGAAATATCAGAATCCAACTTTTGAGAGCCAAAAGTTTGAACTTGACAAGTCACACGAGGTCCCACATCCCAGCACTTTTTGGAAGTTTTGGTGTCAAGAGGGTGGGACTTCACTCAAGATTTGTGTGAGGCCATTTTGTATGAGCCCAAGTGTCACCAATATATATTTTAGAAAATATTCATGGGTATCTTTAGTGCTCCTTTTTGCTTGTAACTCAACAAAGTTGGGATCTTGCATTGTGTTGTGACTTGAGATGGGATGTGGGATGTAGTGTGAACTACCTTAGAGATGGGATGTGGGATGTAGTGTGAACTACCCCTAAGGTAGGTTGACAATTCTTCAAGCAATGTAGGTTCAGAGTTATCCCTACTACCAGGCAAATTTCATTGTCTTATGGGGTACACAATTTTGAAATTGAAAAGTTTTGTACATTATATTGAATATGAACTGAGAGAACATTTGATTTTGGATTCAAATTGAATCACTTGATTTCTGTATTATGTAATTAATGACCTAAATAAATAATGCAGCATGTTATACCTGTATTTATTTACTTTTGAGGATGAGGGATTGAGGGACTTTGGAATGAGGCTTCTAGTTCATATTTATGACAAGTTTCAACTCGCTATGTCATTTTTTGATTTTAATATATTTATGACTTGGTTTGTTGAGTTTGGAGGTCATCTGCAAGGTTCATTTTTTCTTTAGGACGTAACACAAGAAATTTGTCAGCAATATAGATAATTAAAAATATGAAAGTCATTTTTGCAATGCCTTCTGTCATGTAAATCATTTTGGAACCCTTCAAAAATCAATAGCACACAAAGTAATCAAGAGGAAAAGAACAATAAGCTAGTTTGGCCATATCATTTAAACAATGTGTGATCTTTTCATGTAAATTCCAAATTAATGTGTCTCGGTTTAGACTTTTATTGATTTTCCAAAATTATGCAAAGAAGCACTTGTAATGTAAAATTTAGTAAAAAATCACATGCCCTATTCAAGATGCACACAGTAAGGTAGGAACACCCATAAGCATGAGTCTAAGCATTATAGGGTATATACCTTGATCAAACAAGCTTGAAAATAATATTGCTAGATTAGCAAGAAGGAATGAAAAATATTGGGATCAATTTCATAGTCTCAATTGCAAGCATTTCTTCACAAAGGTTTTTCAAAGTCCAAAATCACTAAAAATCCATGGGCCGTGAGTAGGAGATGCTAAAAACAACAGGATGGGGTTCTCAAAACCGTCATGCAAGTCATCTACAACCATCACTTTGTCACCCATAACCATCACTTAAGTTCCCATAACCACCAAATTTATTAATTTCAAATGATAACTTGTGTCAGACGTAGGTCACGGCCATGGGTATACTCACGATTATGAGAGTTCCTACCTTAGTAGAAAACTGTGTTGGAACTCGCATTTTCATATCATGTAGTTTTTGTTGAGTTCCTTATTTCCAACGCAAATTTTGCGCTGGAAACAAGGAACTCAACAAAAACTACATGATATGAAAATGCGAGTTCCAACGCAATTTTCTACTAGCGACATGTTCCACATTTTTTTGGATGATTCATATTATCTTATAAATGTGAATGAATTATGCATTCCTGCAATAAAAAATACAAAAATCCATGAGGTGTATTGCCTAATGCACTTTTTTTGAAATCATTAACATAACACCTAGTTTATGTTATGTAATTATCACAAATTCAGTTATCTCAAAAAGTATTTGTGTTCATGGCAATAAGAACTCTTGTTGCAACTATTGGTGTGTCCCTTCCTCTTAATTGGAGTTCATCAATACTCATTGCAAGCTTCCTTCCATGTGCTTTGGAGTTGGTAGCAAGAAATTCACTAGTAAGGGTTCAAGCATGTTCTAAACCCTTTTTGGGGCAACCCTCACCAATTGTGTCGGTCATTGTTTTCCGTGCAATAGCAAATTGATGCCCTAAAACTTAATTTACAAAGAATTAAAATCTTCAATAATTTGCAAGTGTGTGCATTTACATCTAATCTTGCTACTCAAAATATTTGAGATGAATCAGGGGCTTATAAAATTTTGTAAAAATCATTAAATAGCAACTACTTGCCTAAAATGAGATTTTGCCATCACTATAGTAGTTGTTTGATCAAATATTATAATCTCCCATCTCTCATAATCATTTGTTCCCAAAATTCACAAACCGTTTTCTAAGTAGGTGTTCCACTATTTTCAATGGTCACTTTTTGTGAATCATCTGATTGATTGAGATATAATGCATCAAAGTTGTAGGTCTACCAAAACCCTGATTTTTGTGAAAATGGCATGGGCGCTCAAGGGTTAAACACTCGGGTATGGGTAAGAGCATCTCCACTGGTCCAAACTTGCTTAAAGTTTTCCATCTGGAATGGCGAGGCTTGAAGGCTCTCAATCTCCATCCATGCTTTTTGAAAAGGTGGCCTCACACTCCAACACGCCCCATAAATAAGCAGTTGACCACTTATTTAGGGAAGTAGAGAATAAAACTCACTAAACTTAAAGTGAATAGTGCATGAATAGTGGCTTGAAGAGTGGCTTGCTAGACTTGCCAAATAAGAAAATTTGAAAGAATTTTAAGAGGAACCTGTCTACTTTTCATCCACTTTCAGCCAGCCAGAGCCACCGGTGGAGATGCTCTAAGGTTACCGTAGTGCGCGGTTCGGACGACAAGTGAGCCGAGACGACGAGTCACGAGAAAAAGAAATGAAGACGAAGCAGAAAAGGAAAAAGAAAGAGGTGGAAAGAAAAGCGACGGAGGCTCGGTACTAGGGTTGGTAAGCTGCTAGGGTTTCAAAGGAGTGCTGCGGGGGTTGTCTCGCGCTCTCTTTCGCTCGCACGCTCATCGTTGCAAGCTCGCTCTCCCGACGTCACTTGTTTCGTTTTTCTCGACGCCTCCACCATGGCAACTCAAATGAGCAAGAAGCGCAAGGTATGGTTCTCCTCTTTTTTTCCTTGACTTCCCTCTTTACATTCCCGAGAGTTTTAGGTCGGTTGCTGACTGACCGACTTCTGGAATTTTTTACACGCAGTTTGTAGCGGACGGAGTCTTTTTCGCGGAGTTGAATGAGCTTCTCACCCGGGAGCTTGCCGAAGATGGATACTCCGGCGTGGAAGTGCGCGTCACCCCCATGCGGACTGAGATCATCATCCGCGCCACTCGCACGCAGAATGTGTTAGGTAAGTGGAGGATGCCTTTGTTCTTTTCTTGTTTCAGCTCATTTTGAAAGACGATGCCTTTGTTCTTTTTTCTTGTTTCAGCTCATTTTGGAAGAAGGACGAGAATCTGTTATTGAGATGTTGGAGAATTGTAAATTGCGATGTAGGTGAGAAGGGACGCAGGATCAGGGAGTTGACCTCCGTCGTTCAGAAGCGGTTCCAGTTCCCTGAGGGCACTGTGGAGTTGTACGCTGAGAAGGTGAACAACAGGGGCTTGTGCGCTATTGCCCAGGCTGAGTCGCTGCGATACAAGCTTCTTGGAGGACTTGCTGTGCGCAGGTGTGAGGCGACCATGCTCTTTATCACTTTTTAGGTTTTGCTTATGGACCTTATCTTTAGGGTTTCCACCCGCTGTCAGCTGACGATTGGGATTTTGTTGTTTTAGGGCGTGCTACGGAGTGTTGAGATTCATCATGGAGAGCGGTGCCAAGGGCTGTGAGGTACGTTTCTGAATCTGTCGTCCTGTCGTTTTAGTATGCGCGTCTGATGTCGAACGTGTATTTCAACAAGGTCGAAACCCGAAATGTGCTTTACTTGGCTTCAACAGCATTTTTTACCTTCATCTTGTGAATTCTGTGCTGACTTGTTGGGCTACTCTTGCTCTGGATAAGTCGGACGGAAATTTTTCATAATGAAGTAATATGTTCTAAGCTTTATATCTATCGAATGCAAATTCAGGTGGTGAAGGCCAAACTTAGTCCTTCCTTTGTTTCACTTGTAGAACTCCAGTCTGGTACAAGGAAGCTTATTTGTTTTTCTGAATAGCTTCTCCTGTCAAGGAACTGTAATTGGATATAAGATTTGGCCAGCGTTGTTCATTGTACGGAGCTGGAGTGAGTATTTATCATGGGACGTGATTTACAGGTTATTGTCAGTGGAAAATTGCGGGCTGCTCGTGCCAAGTCCATGAAGTTCAAGGATGGCTATATGATCTCGTCTGGAAGCCCTGTGAATGACTATATCGACAGTGCTGTGAGACACGTCATGTTGCGTCAGGTATGGAAGAACATGTTGTCTTAATGGTTGAGATGTGCAAGGTCATGTATCTTTTTTATGCTTCTTTGTTATTCGTGTTCTGTTACATTACCTTACACTTTTCATGCAGCGGATTATGGCTATTCAGCTTTTCTTCAGTGAACACTAAAAG
The DNA here is from genome assembly GCA_963920765.1 of Ulota crispa. NCBI lineage: Eukaryota > Viridiplantae > Streptophyta > Bryopsida > Orthotrichales > Orthotrichaceae > Ulota > Ulota crispa. The sequence goes on along the minus strand of OY987244.1, from coordinate 23,687,558 downwards.
GTTACTTAAATGCCGTGTTTTGCAGGGAGTGCTGGGTATCAAGGTCAAGATCATGCTCGACTGGGACCCTAAGGGCAAGCAAGGACCCATGACCCCTCTTCCTGATGTGGTTACTATCCACATGCCAAAGGAAGAGGAGGAATTTGCTCACAAGCCTCATGTAGGAAAGGAAACAGAGATGTAAATCAGTGCATTTGCATTCGATATAAAGCCCCAGTGTGAGTTTAGAATCCTCCATGGAACATCTGGAACTCTGATCCAGCTTGCGATCAATCTCGATTCTTTGAGGGGTCATCGGTTTTTGAGACCAAAATCTTCTCACTGGTGTCCTAGAGACAGGAAAAGGATTTAAGTCACTGGTTGAGTCGGTAGATGGCATTGCAAGTGCATGTATTTTCTTGCGTATTTCAGTATATGAGTGCTCGATTTCGAAGCTCTTTGAGTCTTGTTCAAGACGTTGCTTGGCTGTCACTGGTTTTTTGGGAACGGATTCTGATTCGAGGCCTGATAATTGTTGATAACCTGTGTTTTGGATCTTGACTTCTCTTGAGAACATTCAACTTCCAGTCTTCAATTTCTTTTTTTTTTGGCTTTTTTAGACCTGGGATAATTCTAATATGAAAAATAAGGAATAATGGATATCGAAATTGGGTAGGGGTTGGGTATGGGGAGGGTTACCTTAATGGCTTGACCCTTGAGCGCCCAAAGTCGAAAGAAGCACGACTTGTGTGCCCCTGTGGATTAAAAAATATGATCCCCAAGATTTGACCATATGAATTGTTAGTGGAAAGAGTCTCCATCATGCTAGGCTTGATTGGAAGTTGTTTCATTGGACGTGCAATAAGATTATATTAGTCACAATTGAGTTGACCTAGCTTTTTGAGCGATAGTATAATGTGGCCTGGGCGCTCAGGGGTTAACTCCAAAGTGACATTGCATTTTCAGGGCTTCTAGGAATTTTCTCTAATTTGAAATAAAAGCCAATATTTTGATAAGTTGTATCAATTCTTTTTGAATTGTAATTGTATAAAATCAAACTAGACATGTTAGAGATCACATTAGAAAAGAAAACTCAACAATATGTCTTATGGATTAAATGATTATAGTGTTTGATTATGAGCGTGCTAAAAGTAATTTGAAGTCTTTCAATCTTCTTTTCACATGTCAAACAAAAAAGGTTGGTCACCAAAAAAATATGAGGTTAAAGAGCCTAATATGCGTAGCCCCAATCGATTTATGACTTCTCAAAATCTACTCTACAATTTTTTTAAATGAATTTCTAATGTGACTTTTTCTCAACGATCTAGTGTATTTGAGGCTCATTCCTAGGAGCCTTCAACACTACATAAAGTCAAGATTGCAATGAACACCCGTGCACAAAATCTTGAATAGAAAAATTATAATTAATCATTTGCAAAATCAAATTGTTGAAGCTAAAAAAAACTTCAGAAAGAAATTTTTGAAAATGTAATCTACTAAAAATAGTACTTTGGTCAGGTTTAATTTAACCTCAAAAATTGGTCAAGGATAGTTTTTGTCCCCAATGACGCTTTGGGGTTAACTCTTGACGTATTGTTTAGATGCGAATAGGAAACATGTGTTGGTTTTCGAAAAAACTCTCTAGAGGATGGAGAAAAATAACCATATTCCATTAACCCGTGAGTGCCCAACACAAGTTCACTCAAATCCAAACCCTTTGGAACTCATTCCAATCAAACTATCACCTAAAAGAGATCCACAAAAATTGACCGTACCAATTGGTAGTGAACATAGGCCCAAAGCTCCCTGGAAAAGGACACGTCCTTTCACCGTATCATTGAAAAGATGATAAGGGTCAAACAAGGAAATTTTTCAAAACTCAAAGGCCATATTTTGGCCCCTTGGGAGCTCAAGGGTTAATATGGAGTTCCATGTTACATATGGAGTGTGGACCAATGTAATGTCTAGATACCCTCCATAGGGTTAAATCTGTTGTTTATCTAATTTTATCAAAAAGTGATCATGAATACACGGTTTATCTTGGTAGGCAAAAAAACAATCTCACTAAATGTACACTTTCTTTTAGTAAGGTAACCTTCCCCAATGTATAAGGGTTTAGGGTACTTCAAGGTCTTGGAAAATTCAAAAAAATAATCTTTAGGGTTAGCCTTTCAACAAGTTATAATAGAACGTTTATCTTGTTGATAAAAGTGTTGAAGAGTATTTTATGTTAAAGGTAAAGTTATAGCTCATAGGGTCTCTGAAAGCAACACTAGACTAATCTTGAAAATGCTTGGATGTGTTCCTATAACGGCACTTGACATTTCTAATCTCAATCCTCCCAATCTAACTTAGCACTTGACATGTGGTAGTATTTGTTTGTGCAAGTAGCCTTCTACTCCACTTTGGGTTCACAGTGAGGGTGAACACCTCAAAAGGAGAGAGGTCGGCATTGGGGACCGCTTGGATATGGGGAAGGTTACCCTAGCCCAAGTTATGAGAAGATTTAGAGTCATGGTAATAGGCCCATGTGGCCCACCTTGTAATTTTCATGAAGTTAGCATGCATTGTTGATTTTGGAATTTTGGAATAGTAATGTAATAGGCTTGCCACACCATTGTAGAGCAACTGTAGAGGGGTAGTCATGGTGACTTGCTTGTCATTTAGAGGTTAGTGTTTTAAGGTCATTAGTTTGGATGCATCATAAACATGCAAGTTATTTCAACTTATGCAAATTTTTCAAGTGTCCTAATTAAATCATTCACAAGAAATTAGATTCATATAATAGACTAAGATATGTAATTTTAGATAATACACATGCTATTTCAATTAACCCTTGAATGCCTATCAAGCTCCTAAGATACGGCACCGTATTCTACCCATTTTCAAGCATTCCTTTGTGTATTTTGTGCCGCCAAAGGTCGCGCTGAAAGCGCATTTGCAGCAAAGACCACTTCCATTTACATTGTGACCCCTAATTCCATCTCGGACCCCTTCAAATCCGTCGTATACAGATAAATACATACGGCCACAAAGGGCCTTCCCGGCGTTCAAGGGTTAATGTTACACTCTAAATAGTACAAGACTAATGTAAATTTTACTTCTAATTAATGTGAAGATGTTTGCATTCCACCTTCATCCTTCAAGTAAGAATATGGTCATAGTTTTTTATTGTCTTTTGACCTTTAAGCGATGGGTGGGTGATTGTGGCCTACCTTGCCTGTAGCTTCTACAATGTTTTTGCAAGTGTGCACCAATAGTGTTGCTTCTGAAGGTTGCAAAAGTCAATAGTGCTTGTTGACTTCATGAAAATTGCAATAAGGGCAACTTGGGACCTAACATTGTGATTTTGGAATTTCTCAAAATTTAAATTTCCAAGAAATATGATTACATTTGGTGAGGTTGTTTTTTGCCTTCCATAATAGACCATGTGTTTATGATCACTTTTGAAAAAAATCAGATGAAAAATAGCTTTAGCCGATTGTATAGTGGCCTCCAACAAACATTGTCGGCCCATCTTTTGATGTTTAGAGGTCATGTCCTGTTATGGTATGACATTGGGGTCAATTGGCCTTATTTTTTATTGCGTTTTTTGTACTTCATTCCTACCCCTAATCCCAACCAAGCATACCAAAATTCAATCCCAAAAAATCAAAATCCAAGTTTTGATAAATTATTTTGTGTCACAAATCAGGGTTTAACATGGTTTTACAAGAACTTTGATTGAAAAACATTGATGATAAATTTTGGAGAATTGACTGCATGGATACAAAGGTGACAACCATATGCACATCCACATGCAAATCCCCCATGCTATAAAAAACACCCTTAAGTAAAACAAAATTGATCTTTGAAGTGTTTAGTATGACTGGTGATATATCCAAATTTTGTAAATAGACACTTTTTTATGATAATCAAATTTTGTTGTTTGACTCATACATTGTGACTAAGTTTATACCTTTGAACATATTATTGTGTTTTTTTGGTGAAAAGCTAATTAAAAATTAAAAATATCTATTTTACAAAATTTGGACATATCACCGGTCATACTAAACTCTTCAAAGATCAATTTTGTTTTACTTAAGGGGGGTTTTTTTAGCATGGAGGATTTGTGTATGGATGTCATCTTTATACCCATGCAATCAAAATTCCAAAATTTATCATCAATGTTTTTCAATCAAATTTCTTGTAAAACCATGTAAAACCTTAATTTGTGACACAAAACAATTTATCAAACTTGGATTTTGATTTTTTGGGGTTCAATTTTGGTATGCTTGGTTGGGATTAGGGGTAGGAATGAAATACAAAAAATGCAAGAAAAAATAAGGCCAATTGACATCCATGTCATACTATAACAAGACATGACCTCTAAACATAAAAAGACGGACTGACAAAGTTTGTTGGAGGTCACTGTACATAATGTTTTTTTCAAGCCGGAGGACAAAAAAAACATCCTCCATGGCGTTTGGGGATTAAGTCGTATGGTGGGGCAACCTTTGTAATGAAGCACTTTGCACATGCTTTATAGTTAAGATATTTTAATTACTTTAGACATGGTCTTTGAGTTAATATCATAATCTTGTAGCTTGCAATATATTGATGTAGTTTGTTTCATTGTGAATTATCATCTGAGTGCTTCTTGCAAATTCATTTATTTCTTAAATGAATGTGGGTTAGAATTATAAGTTCCGGTTGCAATAATTGAAGTAGATACTGTAACTTGTGAAACCCCTTGGGGGTACATTTACATCGAAGGGGGAAACATGAATTTAAGAGATAAAAATTTCAAATTCTCCTTGAGTATTTGCACCGAGGGTTGCAATTTTAAGCTTGTCGGCAATGTGGCATTTGTCATGGTGGGTGAGTTACATCTTAAATTTGTGAGGATTATAATTAGTCCCCATGGGACCACAATCCTCAAAAAAATCAGATAATTGAAGGAAAATGTGAGGGTAATTTAACCTCATCAAGAGGGTTATCCTTTTGTTCCATACTCATGTCTTGAAGGTTATCTTTCCTCCTTTTGTGTGAATAGGCTCTTATTTCTAAGGGGTGTGCTTATTGTCACATGGATTATTGTTTAGATGTCTCTAGAACTATCAAGGTTGTGTTAGAACATCTGCACCCACACACGCTCAAGAGCCCTACGAGAGCACTTGGCATGGCTGTGTTTGATGCGCCTCATTGCAAACGCGCCAACGCCCTATAGAAGACATGGCTCACTCACAAACAATGGAACATTCAAGGTTTGATAAATTGTTAGCTCATTGAAATGCACGATAATTGAAACTTGTTGATTAGTCGACACAAGAGGCCCACAATTGAAGCTCAACACCTACTTTCTGTGATGCGCTCTCAATGCATGCTTGTAGGTGCTTGGGAGCTAAGGTAGGACATTGGAGATTTGCACGAGCCCTTGATTGTGGATGCACTCTGTACACCTGCTTTCGAGAGCTTCAGGTTGTGCTCAAGGGTGCGGATGCTCTCATATACCTCAAGCTTTTGTTACTTCGGTATGAATATTCACTTAGTACAATAATTCATCCACAATTCAACTAAGTGGGCGTGGAATTTGCGAGGTAGAACGTGTTTATATCTCAACACATGTAACTTGAACAAATATAAAATACTGCATTTTCGACGCTTTCTTTGATTGGGATGATAAATACCTTATTTCTGACTTTAATTCTAACTTCATCTATTATCTGCTTTAGGGCAAAATAAAAATCATACCACATATGTCAACTAGTGTAGAATTTGTATATTGAGAATTAAAGATAACTTAGATGAAATGATGTAATCAATGTAAGTGTAGGAAAGGATGTTAGTTTGGACAAACGTTAAGTGAAGGATGATTTTTTATTTGAGACAACATATGGAAATAGTGTTGCCCACATTATATCAGATTTATTTGTTGTAATATCATTATTTATTGTATATCGTTGAACCTCAAAAATTTGCAGAGTTCCAAAATTAAAGACTTCAGTGTCGTTGCACAAGAATTGAAAAAAAGTACACTAAAAGCTACAAGACATATAGGCGTGAGCAAAGCATAAAAAGGCTATTATATAACAGGAGTTAGGATTGTGGAAGTCCAAGTCCGAAAACTCCGTATTAAATCCAATACTAGACTTAAGGTGTTAAATCAAAAATATGTATATTGGCCTTGACTTCGAGGTTTTAAGATCTTCAAAACTATGATACAATCAATTTGGAATGATAATTTTTTTTCTGTAAAGCCCTTGAACATTGCAACAGGTCCGCGTACATAACCCCAACTGCCCAAAAAAGGCATACAAACCGTAAACAACGCAATTAGATCCAGGTATATAGGTAGTTTAATAAAAGAAAAGAGACATCCTTAGAGCGTTCAACAAAAAATTAGAAGTGAGGAGAGGGAAGAGAGAGGGGAATTGAAGTGGTTGGCCAACAAGAAAGTTTCAAAAATGTCGTATTTTAATAAAGCATGCATTTAGTTTGAGAAATTGAATAAAGTTCTTTTCCAGGTTAGAACCAAGAGAATTTGACATCAAAATGGTTCCGTATAGGCACTATATCATTTTGACATACTTCAATCTTACCTCACAATGAAAAGACCCCGGAGCCAACAATTTTGACCTCTCCATTAATAAGTTTGCTGGAGTTTTCTTTGTACCTTCTGGCTACTGCAAACTGGCAGTAAAAACGTAAAACATCATATAAAATGAATTCATCATCTACATGATAGCTTTGGTGAGATCAGTTTGTTAAGCACAGGTAATTCAAAGGCAATATGATCATTGTTTCCCGGTGCAATACTTCGAAGCAACAAGCGTAACGCCTTGTCAAAACCAAAGGAACAGGCAACTCATGGTTTGAAACATAAGCTGTCTCAATGAAGATTCGACGCCACAAAAATTGGTAAGCACGGGAAGTTTAATGATTTCGTCTTCAGCAGGACGGGGATATAAAATTGTTTCCAATTGTTTTAAACGGTTTTACTCTTTCGAAAGCAGAAAGACTACATCTAAGCTGTGGATCAATGACATCAATGAACAACTCCGTCCGAAAACAGCAGAAGAGCATTTGATATGCCAGCTCTATAAATCATCCAAAATCCGCCGGAAGGTTACATGCCAAAGCCAAAAACAGCCCGAATCCTGTGAAAGATCTGATCTTTCCATCCCCTTTCCGTATTTTCGACCACTGTGGCATTGCCGTATCTGCAAGTACAGTAGAAAATAACAACTGATCAATGGCGGTATGGAAGCTATAAAATCTGAAAATAGATGTTGTAGAAGGGATGAGCAGTTATAAACGTAACCCTAACATACCTTTACTCTACGAAAAATTGCAAGCATGGTTCATGCTATTAAGATGCCTTGATTAATTTGGTTCTTTTGAGTCTAGACAATTGATAGAGGATTCAAAACGCATTTTAGCATGTAGGTTCTGGACACAATGATTGAACTCCTATTTTCCAGAGTTCTAATTACAAGAGTAATCACGGTTCTAGGTTCTTGTGTTCGTAAAATGTACATTTTAGACAAGAAAGTTTGAAGGTCACTTTTAGGAAATGGTCGCAACTAGGTGTGCTTATCTTATCGTTGCTTCAAACAACCTTACTTGTGAAGCATTACATCATCCAGATATAGAAACTTTAGACAAAAACCAATCAGGACATTCCAACAAGTACACTAGTAATCATTTACCTGTCTTCATCAGGGACATTAGACTGAGTAAGCTTCACCACGGTCAGACCGACCTCAGGTTCCTCAAAAGTCAAGATCACCTGCAAAAGGTAGTATGTCACAGGTCAAGAAGGCTTCGAAGAAGCGTTACTAAAATTCGACTTCACAAGTTCATACATGGCACACTAGAAAAAAGATAATTCAGCTATTTGGTTCCCATTTATCATTTTAGTGTCAAGATGAAGTTCAAAGTGTCCCCAGAAAATTTACAATCTAGCCCATAAAGATTCAAATAATTCGGGTTATAGACGAGCTTGGTCTATCATTCACTCGTGAAATCAGAAGCACTACAGAACATCCAGGAAGTGGTAGACTTACATTGGAATAGTGACCATCCGCCCAACTACTAAATCTCCACTTCTGAACGATAAGTTTGTTCTCTTGGAGTTGCACGTTGACTCCTGTCACGGCTCCATCGAAAATAGAAAACATCCCTCCTGCTTCCTTGCTAATCTGAGCGTTGCTTTGGGTGAACGCTTTCCAGCTTCTATCGTTCAACAAGAGTTCGTAGAGATTGTTTGGTCGACAGTGGAACTTCTCGGTCATACTGATCGTTTTAAATCCCTCTTTTCCCTTGGGCGGAGGGGCACGAACTGCAGACGAAGGAGCCTCTTTGAATACAGCAGTTGCTGCTTTTGGTGCTGTTTTCTCAGATTTCTCAGACACTTTAACAGTGGCTTTACCTTCCAGCTCATCCTTCGCAGGTCCTCCAGCAGCAAACTCTGCCACAAATTGGCTTACTTTCTTCAGAACAATGACCTTCCCTTTCGCGAGAAAAGCTTCACGAAGTCGCTGTCCCACAGCCGATTCATCTTTCAGAGACACCTTCAATTCTGGGTCATCATCTGCGTTCTCATCCGCGACATAGGGAAACTCTAAACTTCCTGTAGCCGTCGCCAAAGGGGTTCCACTACCATCTTTTGCTTCTCCTTTCCAACCCAATCGTATAGCAATCTCATAACCTGGAATTATCTTCCCTTTCCTGCAGTAGAAGTAGCATACCTTTGCATCAATTATCACCCTAAATCAAGATTAGACGAAGTCAGAAATGACAAACGACAGAGATGTAAACCAATGAACACCGCAGACAAGGGACTACAAAATGTGCAACAAGGTCAGATGTATACAGCCTAGCAGGGCTCAATAAGAAATCGATCGTTGAAACAGAAGTGTTGCACAACGATCCTCAACCTCTCGTAATGCACTTTAGCCGAACAGAGGAAATGCCGAGAAGAGAAACAAAGAATCAAACTCATCAAGAACCATTTTTGCCAGATTCTTAACTGACTCAATATGGTCACAGAAAACCTCACTACACAGAATCCATATAAATCTTCTTTCATAAACTGAAAATCGCTCTTGAAATGGAATGTTAAAAAGGTCCAACGCTTCATGCTTCTGACCTGATATTCACATATGCGTCCCCGGTGACACTTTCGATATTTGATGTTTGGATCCACAGTCCACCTTCTCCCTCCAGAATAATGACATTTTCTAGTAGCTCACCAAGCCTTTTCTTGGCCCACGGTAGGCAGTCTTTTTCATTCCAATGCCAATTGTGTACATTTGCTCCATCCGCTCTCTCTTTTACTATCCACCTCTTATCACCTTCTCCAAACTTGGCCATGCCGAAGCAGAAATTTGTGGCAACGGATAAATGTGAACTGAATGACGCTTACCTTTGAACAATAACAGGCACAAAAAACTGCCAGCAGCAACACACCTGAAAAGCACAAACCGACACCATATAGACTATGTCAGATGCATAGAATTGAGAGTGTAACTAGACACCCATTGAGGAGAGAACCTCAGAGCTGTGGCTGAACTATACATCATTCATCCAACGAGCTGTTAATGTACCACCTAGATGTCTGCTGTATTCAATAAAATTTAAAGAGATTTACTGGGCTTGATGTCTACCAGTGGATTACCATTGTCTTTTTTCTTGTGGAAACCGTTAATTATGGTATTAGATTTATAAGCTCTTCGTAGGTAATACTTCTATGAAGTAACTTATTCATACACTCCCACTTCGCTGAGCATCAACAGTAAACAACCCTTTATAGAAGCAAGAAAAGCATTGGCTGACAAAAACACTGCAAGTTTTCAGATACTGGGTTCAAAACTACTTCACGAACCAAAAAAAAAAACATAATACTTTCAGATAAAGAGTTTTAAAATATACCTCACAACCACAGACTAAACTTGATCCTTAATAAGAGTCCCCAAAATGATGCAATGAAGAGTTTATCCTGGACAAACGCAAATCGTTTCAAAATCTAAAAGAATTTGCTATTCTTTTAAGAGAAAAGAAATTGTCAAAATCAATCAGACACTTAGCGAAGGATCGAAGACTTTGAAAGGCGTCAGCCAAGGATGCTGAACAATGTTGTAACATTAACAACTACTTATACATATATTGCATGCATATACGTAAACTGCATTATGATATATCGCGATCAAGGATATATATTGACAGCCTTCACACAAATTAAAAGAGTAAATAGCGATCCTGCGTTCCTGACACGAGTAAATGACTCTGGCAGCTTGCATTCAACTCCGAATGGTCAAGCGCCGGTGTTAGAAGATCAAACAGGAATCCAAGTTATACTGTTGATTGACGGATACTCAATTTATCTCGAACAGGGAGCACTGCTGGAGTCAATCTCAGGTCGTATGCTCCCTAAAGAACATTTAACTGCAAAACTTCGGATATTGAAAATGCTGTGAAGTTCCCGCTGGCCTACACTGAGGCTCAAACTACAGGTTCTTAGCAATTAAAACATGCTGTTAAAAAACGTAAGCTTAAATCACTCCAAACCAAATACCGACTTTCATTACCAACAATCTTCAATCATAGCAGGTTTTACGCAAGAATTCACGCACAACTTCGCATCGTGCTCCTACCTCACGAACTCTATCAGTTAGCGCTCAACTATTCGTTCTATAAACCTACAAACTAGTACGAAGACTTCAAGCTTTCTAATAACCAAAAAAAACTTAGGTCTACACAATCCATCACAAAGATATCAATGCAAGAAATCCGAGGCTTACAAGACATGTATAACCAAGAAATCAAAGTCAAAACTCAACCCTGACAATTACTTCGATTTTCTAACCTAACACGCAAAAAAAATCACAGCAAATGAACTTGAGCTCCAGAATGCAATCATCTTCGACCTCTGCTAAACGCCGATCCGAAAAGCAGCCACACAACAACAACATGCCACGACTCCCATTGCAACCCCCGCGAATTCAGGGACAGAACACAAGAAATTGATATTTGCAGAAAGCAAATGAGTAGTAATACCTGAGTGGCTAAGGAACGCACGGGCACAGAAGGCAAAATTGTTCCAACCGTGCCGCAAATCGAAGCTTATATGGATTTGCGACCAGTCTGCGGCGCTGCAAGCCCGGAGGAGAGAGATGCAGGAGAGAGACGAACTAGGGATACAGCAAGAGCAGCCGAGAATTCTAGAATGTTCCCGTCGACTTCAACCGGATGACCTGGTTCATCAGTCGCGCATCAGTTATGACACGACACGTGTTGAATCGCTATTGATCGAGATCCCAGGGTAACCTACCTGGCCCGTTTCCTTTGGGAGCAGTTAAGTACATACAGTGGCGCTTGCGGAATGATTTACTATTAGAACTGCCCTATTAGTGCTTCCTCAGAACACGGTTATAGGTGCTTGTCTTGAGCTCCGGTGGCCGTGGCTATGGCGGCCGTAAAGGCTTTTGAATTGCGAAGGTGGACCGTGAACGTCTTCCTGAAGGATTTACATATTTTATTGAAAGCAATAGAGTAGATTGTGAGTCGCTAGCTGTCAAGACTTTAGGATTCAATGGATTGCAATACTTTGATACTGTAGCCGTGAAGAACGAAATTTGGTGCAGGTTAAGTTAAATGGCGACTATAGCTGGCCTATCGCCAGTTGCAAACTCCTGTGCAACTCCTCATACTTCGTGTGATCAAATCTCAAGCAGTGTTACGCCTCAAGTAAGTTTGAAATCTGTGAAGAAATTTTCTGGTCGGTTTGGCCATGGCAGCTGTGATGCATTTTCAAGCGGCCGAGTACGTTGCACAAGGATCTTGATGCGTACGAATTCTGGTGGCGCAAGGTACCTGGAGATTCATATGTGATTCAGCATTTTATGAGAATCAAATCGTTGATAATTTGTATTCTCATGGACGGGACAATTAGGAGTCCGATAACTCTGGGAGATGATTATGGAATTTACAAGTTTTGGTTATTTCGAAGGCATACTGCAGCTCCTTTGTAGAATTGTAGCCATTGTGAAGGGAAAGTCAGTTTAAAGGAAAATGTTGCTGGAAGTCGTTTTTTTTAGATGACAAAAGCTAATTGCGCAAGACCTTGTTCGCTTGAGTGCGAACAATTTGAAAGCACGTCTGTTAACGTGGCAACGTGCATTTCTTTTAATTGCTTGAGTAAGTGTGCGGTTGAGAAGGATTTCTTTGTGAGCGTTTGAAATGCTTTCTTGAGGGAGTTTTAATGCAAATTTATTTTCACAATTGAATTTCAATCCTGGAAATATTATCGGTCAGTGTACGATATACTTAATCTTTTGAGGTTTATGCACTATTGTGCAGAGTAGAACATTATTCTGACATCGAACCGCAGTCTACAGTCGATGAAAGTGCGTCCGACTTACTCTGCACGGGTTTTGCTGATTGGTTCAGTTCTAGTAGACAGGTAAAATTGCCAATGATCATCCGTTTGCTCATCATTTGAATAATGTGATATAAAACCGATAAATGCTTTTCCTGCTTTTGTAGTCTAACGGTTCTAGGTCTCTTTCGTCTACGTTGAACTTTCGATCAAATACGCCGTTTCTGTGCAGCTACGTTTAGATTCAAGCTCCCGCCATGGACGTGCCAGGACGATGAAGAGCATTTTCAGGTGCAATTGTACGTCACATGAAAGTCAGGAAACTGCTGACAAGGAAGGTTAGATTTCCTGAATCAAATTCTTTTCGGATTATCTGTTGAATTACGCAGTTACTATCAATAATGTAATAAAAAACATTTCGGTACTTTCTGTTTAATCAGCTCGTAGTGGTTCTAAACTCATGTAGCGTGAGGTCATGTCAATCCAAATCTCCCCTGATTTCTCTGTTGCAATTTTAGCAGGGAATTTGCTATCTGTGTATTGCATGTGTCATTGTGGTGCACTGTTGAGATTGGTTCAGATTCAGTAGAGGACGCTGTTGAACCTAGTGGTGGAGTTGCAATTGCTGTCAAGCTTCTTCAATTTTACAAACGTGAGCTTCCTACTTCATCCCGAATTATCGTGTAACAGTTCTTCTTGGCTATTCAATTGGCATACTTTATACGATCTATAATCACGAAGCTTACATCGTACTTTGCTTATATTTCCAAGATTAATTTGTGTCCTTGCCCATGCTTTGCAGGGGAAATCTCTCCTCTACTTCCAGGCAGCTGCCGCTTTGTCCCAACTTGTAGTGAGTATGGAATGCAAGCTTTCAAGAAATACGGTGTTGCCAAGGGTGCCATCTTGACAGCCTGGCGTCTGTCTCGGTGCAATCCTCTAGGTGTGAGAATGCTAACGACCTCTACTTCCCACTCTCATTTTACTTCAATATTCTTTGTGCTTATAGATAATGTTATCTACTGTCAGTGACTCGCTCATGAGCACATTCTACCAGGTTCTTGACACGATGTTATGTTGCATAGATTATGTGATTAGTGGATTAATTATCTGGACGAATGTTTTTCTGACGCCTTTTAAATCCTTGTTATCTGCTTCACTTGTGCACAGGTGGCAGTGGTTTTGATCCACCTCGATGGTTCGATGAGCCAAGGCCTCCCCAGTACTGATGGCTGTCGTAATTCAGAAATTGTTCTAGCTCTCTTACAGGTGGTGTGTTCATGCACATTACCGTTGGTTGGCTTGTGTGATACGCTAGCAATGATGGTTCTAGGCATTACACTGAGATGATGAAGTAATGGGAAGTGTGTACAATGTTTTTTTCTTTACAAGTAGTGTACCACTGAGAACGTTCTGATTTGTCCGATCGTAATGAAATCAGGTCTAAAAAACCGAATTTCTGGTCTCGAATCAGGTCTTTCATCAAATTCTTTGACAGGGATAGCATGCAATTTAGTAATTATGCCTTATTTTTTGAATCGTCCTAATAGCGTGCTAAATACAATCGATTTTTCAAATGTTCCAAATCATCTTGGTGGTCGCGGGTTCTCTTATGAAGATTATTAGCGTAAAATGTAGAAATTTAAAAATTACTTGAGAGACATTTTAGAGCGGATTTTGTTTTTTCAAGTTTACAAATTAGAAATTGCATAGATATACGACAGGGTAGATAAAATGTTTTTTGAGTTAAAATGAACATCCTAGGGTATCTTTTATTCATCACAAAACATATATATAGTGTCCAATAAGATACCCTCGTCTCTCACTGCGGTAGATTTTATTTTCAAAGAGTAACCTTACTGAAGCTAATTCTCCCTTTCGGGTCATCCATGTGAGTGTAGTTTTTACTCTAAGGTAGGAGGCTCATAAATGGAGCATCTAAGGGCTGAAACTGAATTTTGGGTAGGTGAAACTCCTTGAAATGATTTTCCGTAAACTTTCCTTGAAAGACAAGAAGAATCTGCATCTAACCCAAGTTGTTTCATATTTTTTGGAACTTTGTGGAATTAGTTATGAATATTTGAAGTGGAAAGGCCATAGGGCTCTATAATGGAGCACCTCCTCAAATGTACACGAGCTGTACATTGTTGAAGGGCTATGAAAAACAAGATGTACAAAAAGAGTACATTTGAGGAGGTGCTCCAAATTTGAGCCTCCTACCTTAGCTCATTCATTTCTACTGGCTTGCAAGTGAAGTCTTTGAGACATAGTTAGTGAGGATGTGCAGTCCCTTGCAAATCTTTACATCTGCTTTGAACCCAGCGTTTTATTAAATATAATTGGCATTTTGTTATCTTGTATCATTGATCTTCAAATCTTACACAATCCTAATCAAACATATCAAACTTTGAGTTCCAATAAATCAAAACCCCATTTTTGGTGAATTATTTTTTTCCTTTGTGCACATGCATAACAAGAAAGAAGTAGTGTGCGCACAAAAGAAGAAGGAAGTGACATGCGCAGCAAAATGAACGCATGAAAATTATGGTCCAAGGGTATTTGTGAAATTTCTGAAAAAGCAATAGTATCTATGAAAATATGGCAAACTTCAAGGGTATCCATGAAATTTTCCCATTATTTTACATAATATTCATGATTTTACATGATAATTTATTACGAAAGATTGATGAAGAATTTTTTAGATTTGATTGCATGGATAAGTAAGAAACATCCATATGCAAATATTTCCTAGTAACAAACACGTTCAAAAAACTTCAAAAGTATCCTTGTAAAGGTTTTGATATTGAGATAATCATGACAAAGTATCTTGGGGGGGAGGGGGGTCACACCCCCTTTTGCTTGGATATTGTGTGCAACAATGGGGTATTTAAAGAAGGGGTATTTATCTTCTTTAAGGTAAATATTTCCTCCCTATCTTTGTATCAAAAGCTACTTTTATGCATTTTAGGGTATCCTATGTTTATTTCTAAATGGTTAAAAAGGCTACTTTTAGGCTCCATATTTTTTTTACAAATTGCAAAATACCAAAATTTGGCACAAGAATGCAACAAAGTTTCTACCCTAAATCCTTATTTCCAAGTGGAATATTGCAAAAAAGAACTAAACCCTAATTCTAGCATCCACCATTGTTGTCTTCCTATAACTTGCACCAAAATTCTATACACCAAAAGAACCCTAAATTGCTTCAAACATTCACACAAATTCAAACCGTAAACCCTAAATAGACCCTACAAAAATAAAACAAAAACGTCAAAATTTTTAAACACCCTAAATTGCCCCTATGATGCTTTCAAAATGCATCAAGATGTCACTTACTAATAAGAAGATAACACAAAAACCATGAATTGTAAAGAGCCCAAAACGGCCACTTTCATGCCTATAGTATGCGCAGTGAACACAAATCCAAAAGCAATAAGCATGGTGAATACAAACCTAGTAGGATAATAACACATATAGCAAAAAGTAGATAGCTCTACTTCAACATTTGCAGTACTTGCAGTTAGAGAGTTCAAGAACAAAAATAACACATAAGCTTACAGCACAGAAGCAACTAAATTGCATGCAGGAATCTAAAGTGCCTAAACCCTCAGCAATGGTACGTAGGAACCTAAAGCGCATGCAGGAATCCAAAACCTCAAATCCTTAACAACGGTAGATTATTAGCGTTTCTAGAGTTTCAACCCTATTCCCGCTAACAATGCTAACCACTTTGCCACGTGCGTCCAATGAAATCCTAAGCTCTAAAAGATTTCCTTTTATTGAATTTGAAAGTTGGATAGAAAGTGCAAAATTTTTCATCCAAATTGGTCATACAATTATAATCAAACTCATCTTGCCAAGCTCTCTTAGGGGGATCCTATTTTTGTTACCTTATTTTTTTTTACAATATACTAGAGTGGAAATATTATCACTACTCTATTTTACATACAATGAAGCAAGAGACATAGTTTCAATGCTATGGTAGATCTAACATTCGCAGTTTCTAGTGCATGTTTTAGTGAAAACACTCCTTGGCCTCTAGGGGTTAATTACCAAAATTGGAATGAAATATTGAGCTAGAAGAGTAAAAAAGAGCAAGAAAAATAGTACTATTTCTCTAAGCAATTAAGCGCTTAATAATTGTTTTGAGTTCATTAACCTCAAGTACAACGTGTAACATGGAAAAGGCATAAATGAATGCACATAATTATGGATCATGTACATGACATTCAGTAGCACGACTATGAACTGCCTTGGAGAATATGGAATATTCCACATGATTCCATCCATAGGATGGAATGGTTGGATGAAATGGTGTGGAATATTCCACACCCATCTTTAGCCATGGGGACGCTTGGCTGAATATGTCAGAGAGTTCATGAAAGAGAGGCTTAGTTTAGTGCACATACGTCAATGTGGGGGCCCAATTATATTAGGAAAAAAAACACATTTTTGGTACATCCTAGTCTAAACTAGGCACTTCATCTTTTTCAAGTTCAAAAGGATCTCATTTGGAAATTTTTAGGAACAAATTCCCATCTTGGGTTAAGAGAATGTGCTATGGAAAGCTAATTTTTACCAAGACAGAACTTATTCGGTAAGCATCAAGTAAAAAGTTGTGCTCACATCCAGCATTGGAGTGAGATTTTTGGAAATAAACAACCCATTATGGAATCAAAATAGGGCGTGGCTCTATGTTTTTTTACTACTGCCTTCATCTGTATACACCTCTCAAAAATTGAGATGAAGCTCAACCTTGGGTGCATTAGCAGCAGTCATCAGTCTTTTCTTAGCACAACGAGATGAGCCTTAGCTCCGACTGGTGCATGAGTGTAAAACATAAAATTCTACATTCATTTATTCAAACAACGAGCTGTAGAGTAGCCAAATCAGTGCTCAACTAGGGCTACAAAACATACTTTTTTCCAAGCAACCTCTTTTTTTTTTAAAATCTTTGTAAGCACATAATGAACGTGTGTCTACATGTAACGTCCAGTAATATTAATATTAGATGATCCATCTACTGGGTAGAAACTAGGGAAAAAACCTAAGAACCGCCTTTGAGAATGCAAAGGACGAATATGTTCCATTTCCCAGAAAACTAAGCAATTCCAAAAAAAACTGAATAGTAGACTTTGAGAAAGAGGGTTGAGAAGTGATGCATAGTATGAAGCTTGGGTTTGTCAATTCCACCGAGAGGATAAAGGTCTCACTTGTGCCCATTCCAAGAATAAAACAAACCAATGTTAAGTTAGTGAGGATGTAAGAGGTGTCTACAATCCAAAATTGCTTGCTATTCAATACTTTCACAAGGTCCAAAAGAGGCAACAAAGCATCAATACTTATAAATAGGGCATCAAATTCATAAAGCAAGAAAAACGTGTGTAGCATTTGTTTGTGTAGAAGCCATGACGAGAGTCACGTCCACAGGCTCTTGTAGCAATCTCCCACAATGGGCACATATGCTGTAAGTTTGTATTCCGCAATGCTATAGCTATAAGCAATTTGTGCCCCAACACAGGTAAAAAACAACATCATATATGACTACTACAAATGACGAAAAAGTGAGTCATTTCCCATTGAATGATTCAATCATGACTAGTCTCATTTGGTCATGATTTAGTCATTGTTTAGTTGTTTAGTAATCTTTGTCATTCAGTCATTTAGTACATTATAGTATCTCATCCTTTACGTCATGCTAGCTTTATCTTTATCGGGAAAAAGAATTGTTCTTTTTTTCTTGAACCCAACTGTCCCTTTTTTCTTGAAGGCATTTAAATTTTCCCAATTCCCAATGGTGCCATTACATTTCTACTGAAAGAATCAAACTATCATGTAGCAACGTGTTTTGATCTCAGCAACTGCTTTGTATAATCCACATGTGTTATCAAAACGCCAATCCACATTCAGTAACAGATAAGTGACAACACAATTATCATTTAGTCATATATCAGTAACGGATAAGTGGTCACATAATTCTCATCTAGTCATGTATCAGTAACGGATAAGTGAGCCCATAGATTTCATTAGTCATATATTAGTTGTTTGTTAGTTTTGAATCAAGGTGCCACGGTGCTCCAACGAGCAATTACATTCATTTTGTAGTGCTCAATTAGTCATTTTTTAGTTGTTTGTACATTCCACTTAGTCATATTTTAATTGTCACTCAATCATATATTAGTTGTTGCTTAGTCATATTTTAGTTATCACTTAGTCATATTTTAGTTGTTCTTAAGTTGAATACTGTTTGGTTTTGGACATTTAGGGTTTGGAATAACTGCTTGTTATGTAGAAATAGTGCAGTTTACTAGTAATAGTAGCGGGTAGTTCTATATTAGTCACTACATAGTTGTCATTTTTAGTTCCAATATTGGCAGTTTAATTATTATAAAGTAGTCTCAACCCAGTCACTATAGAGTGGTTGAAGCAAACTTGAAGTGACAACATAGTCGTCATACAATTACATAAGATTTAAGGTTCACAATGCAATAACTCCTCAAACAGAATACAATCACCAACCATTCACACAAGCATACAAAATTTAGGCACAAACTAGTCACCAACCATTCACAGAAGCATACAAAATTTAGTCACACATAAGAGTCACAAATTAGTCATAAATGCAAACATCATTTAGACATAACAGCATTACAATGTAGTCAAGTTACATTACAGTCACAATACAATCATTATACATTCCATATGAAGTTCCATTACAGTCACAATACAATCACAATTCAATTGCTATGCAGTTAAGGAGTAGTCACCATGCAATCACAATCTGGCCAATTCACGGTTGCTATTCAGTTACAATTCAGTGTAGACTCTATGTAAAATTTAGATATATAGTTTAAGGTTTTCAAAACCTCAAAGTATATCTAGTGTTCATTTAGCACTCACAAACTATCCCACAGACTGCTTTCTAAACCCAGTCAATATCATTTGCACACGCCTGCAATTTTAGCAATTTCAAATAGACAATGAAAGTACAACCTAAAAATGAGTTACAATGTTGTAGCGCATAAAACCAACAAACATTGACAAGTGCGCAAAGCAAACAAGCGTGCAAAGAACATAGAGCCAATAAAACAAGAGAAGTGCACGGAGCCAACAAACTTTAAAAAGTACGCAAAGCAAACAAACTTGAGAAAAGCGCAAAGCAAACAAACCTAAGAAAAATGAGGAGCAAGCAAACCAAAAAAGAGCATAGAGTCAACAAACTTTCTAAAGAGCATAGAGCCAACAAATCAAGTCCACAAAGCTAAACCCTAAACTTAAAAGTGGCGACTGCATCTTCACCTTACAAACTACCAATCCTACTCTCAATGAAAGGTTCAAACTAACTCAAAAATTACAACTTCATTTTTGGGGGCAATTGCTATTAAAACTTAGATAATATTTTTTTTGGCAAATTTAACATCAACAATGTGTTTAAAACATGAATTTGCATCAAAATGAACTATTTACATGCTAAAATTATTGTAAAGCATTTGAAACAATTTTTTGCAAATTTTCAAGTTTTAGCTTCTAATATTTGAATGTATTAATTTTTTATTTTAATTTTAAATGATTTCTTTTTTAATTTTGTTTGACTTCTATCTTTAAAAATTAATCAAAATCGTGATAAAAATTGTATATATATATATATATATATATATATATATATATATATATATATATATATATATATATATATATATATATATGAAATATTATTTTTTAAGCTTTTCAAAGAGCTTTAATTATTGTTAATTATTATGATAATAATCATAATAAAAAAAATAGTAATAAGAATAACAATAACATTAATAATAATAATGTATTGAATATATAACTCAAATACAACTAATGTAAGACTAGCACATACTTGGAGAAGTTTATAGTGACCTAACTACAGCTCTTGTAAAATTAAAATACGAATAAACTCTTAAACATACAATTTAATGAGCTAACCAAACTACACCCCTTTCAAATAGTTGGTTGGAATTGGAATAGGTAGAGCAAGACTTGTCTTGTTTTGAAAACCACAATATGTAGGCCCAAAAAGAAAATTGCACCGTAAATCCTAAAATAATTTGCTCAAGTTATATTCTAATAATAATAATAGAAGAAAAACCCATGAACTTCTAAGTGACAACAAATGCATGACTATAATTGGGTTCTTCCATAGTCGTCTTATAGTCATTATGTAGTAATTATGTAGTCATTTTGTAGTCATTATGTAGTCATTATGTAGTCATTATGTAGTCATTATGTAGTCATTATGTAGTCATTTTGTAGTCATTATGTAGTCATTATGTAGTCATTATATAATCATTATATAGTCATTATGTAGGCATTATGTAGGCATTATTTAGGCATTATGTAGTCATTTAATTGATGTGGTGACATGTTATCTATGACCACTTTTCTTTAACTCCCATTAAACCCTAAACCCCTAAATCCCAAATCCTAAAACATTCCTTGCTCCTCACACATGACCCTTGAAATAAGATCAAATCCTAATCATTAAATTAATGTGATAAAAAGAACAATATTAACTTAGCAGGAGAGGCAGAACCATGTAGAAGTCATTTATTAGTCTTCAATTAGTTGCACATAAAAATCACATGCAAGTCATTGGTTAGTCATGGATTAGTTGCACATTAGTAAGTATAGAATTAGCACCTAGCAACATTCAACCCTACGCCGCTTATTCCCCTAACAACTTCATTAACCTACTTACTCAAAACCAATTTAATTACAAAAGTCATATCCTAGTAGTAAATTAGTAGTACCACAAAACGTGCTAAACAACTAAAAAATGACTGCTGCAATAGTGTGCGTTCACATAGTCTCAAGAGAACAAGAAAGAGTGAAAAATAATGCTACCGGGTAATCCGAAAATTTTGAGAGGAAACCGTGAAAGATGTGTTTCTGCATGAAAATGATGTGGAATGAAAGTTGTAACTCTTTAGTAGTATATTAGTAACACCTTAGTAATACTATAAACTCACGTTTTGGGCATACGACTAAACCACTACCCCAACTAAAAGATGTTAGATACACCAACAACCTCATCCGCTTATGGATGAGAATGTACTTACAAATTTAGAAGAATACGATTTTGTAGAGAGTTTTAGATGAACCGTTCAAAAGAATGACTAAAAAACAATTATTTCAATGTCAGTCATTTTTTAGTCACATCATAGTCGTTTTATAGTCATTTAGAATGCCCAATCATAAAATATGCGATCATATAGGACACTTGTTTTTACCTGTGCAAGTTCTAGAGTGAGAGTGACTTGAGAAAAAGCTCAAAGTTGTGAACCTCAGTGCTTAGTGAGAGTGAAGTTTACCCAGGAAAGCTCAAGGGAATTAACCCTCTTTTTTTCAAAAACTTGAGCTCTGACTGCACTCATTAAGTTAGTGCTTGTTTAGTGCTTAATCACTGAAAGTGAACCGGTGGTGTAAGAGATACATTAAGGGTTGCATCTATTAACCTACGGATAAAATCTCTAGCCCTACTGGTTAAACAAAGATTCCACATAATAACAATACGGGTTAATACTAGTAGTAGCACTTAGTAAAACCAAAAATATTTGTTTTATTCTTAATCTCTAATCTTTTGAAAGTAATAGCACTAAATCAATTGAGTCGCATTAACTCACTTTGATTGACTAAAAAGCTCTATGACTATTTTCCATGAGTAAGGTATGTACACCCATAAGCGTCAGTGTCCTCATAACCCTCACCTCTGAAAGTCTTGGGAAATCTGTGGAAGTAGATAGATGTAATGAAAAGGATGTACAACATGTGAACATGAAATCTTGAAAGTGGTTATGGGTGCAATGGCAATTTGCTCTCTAAAAATTCACAACTTATTCTCATAGTATCCAAATAATACATTCAAAATGCAAACTCATTATTTTTCTGTTCCTAATAGGATCCTATAATTTGCTAGCTGTTTATTGATACTCATCATGTTCAAAACCCTTAGTTTGACGCTTATGGGTGGACATACCTTATATTATAGCTCATGTCCAAGCATAGAAAAAGAGGCATTGCGGGAGTCAAGTGTCTTGGTCTTATGGATATACTATTTGTCATAGTATGTGTCTAACATAATTGCCAAGACTTTTTCTTTTATATCTAGCCATGTTTGGTTTAGAACTAGGAGTTTGTTAGAATGTCATGGTTCTCTACTTTGTTTGTTGATTTGATTCCCAATCAAGTTAAAACTTGTGAAAAATATATGACAATATAAACAACCACCTATAGAAATTCTAGTAATAAAAAGATTCTATGAACAAGTATCTAGTGTAGAATGCTTGCATAAAAATCTTGAAAAAATAAAAAAATAAAAAACTTTTTTTATGGGCGATACCTGAAAAGAGGGAAACTGAAGGCAGCCTCTCTTCAGGCTGCTGAATGTTATGTATACGTGTTGTTATCATCAAAGTTTTTCATGAGTATTCGGGGATGTAAATAACTTCATCAAAGTCCAGAAGATCACAACTATTAATTGCTACCTTCGGAACTGGAGACATAACAAAATCATCGGTGGGGAACCATCTGGAGCGTATGAAAGATGCCGCTCACGCGAACATCCGTTCATCGTCAACTGCTTTTCCATCCGAAGTATCGTCCTCTTGTCTTCTCTCGAATGCCAAGCTGCCAACCTCCCGACGAGATTGTTTTCCGGAGATCTCAACATAAAGGCACCGCTGCTGGTATCATACCCGAATCTATTTCGCGGCTACTTTCTGCACTTTCGGGTGGTTCGTTGCGTACCGGTCTCGACTCATTTGGTGCAGGAACGAGTTCGGTGCAGTTGCACGAAGTGGAATTAGGGCTTGTGCTATTTGAAGAGGTTTAGCAATGGAGGGCGTAATGGCTGTGCAGCAGGGAGCGGTGGCGAGGACTCAATTCGCCGTGGGAGATCTCAGCTCTAGCTTCAAGGGAGCTGCGATTGTTAACACGAAAGTTGCTTTTCCGATAGCCGTGAAATCGTTCTCACGGTTGGTGACCAAGTGCACGGCCACTTCGTCCATTGCTGAGCAAAAAGGAGCAGACAGCTCCTTGGCGGACGTCGAAGCTGATGGTCGTGTGTTCAACTTCGCCGCTGGTCCCGCGACATTGCCGGCCAAGGTAGTGAAGCAAGCGCAGGACGAGCTTTTCAACTGGCGTGGCAGTGGGATGAGTGTCATGGAGATGTCGCACCGCGGGAAGGAGTTCACTTCCATTATCCAAAAGGCTGAGAAGGACTTCCGGGAGCTTCTGAAGGTGCCGGAGAATTATGTAGTTTTGTTCTTGCAAGGAGGCGCTTCCACGTTGTTTTCAGCCGTTCCTCTGAATCTTGCCGGGCCCGAGGATGTTGCCGATTATATTGTCACTGGTACCACCGCGCCTCTTGCCTAACCTTCTTTATCAGTGAATGCTCTCTCATTTCCTCGACCTGTTGTTGTTTCAAAAGTAAGAATTCACAGTAATATTTCGTTCTTTTTTTCTATCTCTTCTTTTTATTAACGCTGTAACCCTAGAGACCTTTGTTGTAAGATACTGTGTTCTTATGTGGAAAGCCCTCTCATTTCACCAACGCCATTTCATGTTAACTTAATATTCTTCACAATTTTCGTTTCTCTTCTTTTTAACCTGTAAGATAGCAGCATCCATAAGCGTTGTGTCCCCATTGCCGTCACCTGACAAGGGCTAATCAATAAAAAAACAAATGGTTGTGGGTGACTGAGTGATGGTTATGGGTGATGAAGTGATGGTTGTGGGTGACTAGCATGAGGTTTTGAGTACATATCTCACTATTTAAGAATTAACAAGCCTTGTTTTTAGCATCTCTTACACATGGTTCCTACAATTTCAGTGATTTTGGACTTTGAAAAATCTTTGTGAACAAATGCTTGCAATTGGAACCTTGAAATTGATGCCAATATTTTTGGTTTCCACTTCCTGACTTACAGTATTTTTTTCATAGTCAATTGTTTTACCTCCTCCAAAACCCTTATTTCCACGCTTTTGGGTGCGCCTACCTTATTTGTGCTAACACTGTCGTTCCTTTTTTGTTTGATTTCCAATCTGTGCCGGTATCCTTGAGAGATATTGCGGTGACTATACTGAAAACATGCTAATTTTAGGTTTTAATATATGTACCTTCGTTTGTTACTGCGAGTATTGAAATCTGGTCGCTTATTAGTCAATGTTTACGGTTATTTTCAATCTTTTATGTTGTCAGGTTAATTTGGCATTAGTATGAGTTGACGAGGCTAACGAAGCATTTGCATGGCGCAGGCTCTTGGAGCGACAAGGCCTACAAGGAGGCCAAGAAGTATTGCAAGGCGAACCTTGTCTGGTCTGGCAAGTCGGAGAAGTATACAAGGTTGCCTTCAGCTTCGGAGCGC
This sequence comes from Ulota crispa, assembly GCA_963920765.1. Taxonomy (NCBI): domain Eukaryota; kingdom Viridiplantae; phylum Streptophyta; class Bryopsida; order Orthotrichales; family Orthotrichaceae; genus Ulota; species Ulota crispa. The sequence continues at coordinate 23,662,826 of OY987244.1, read as the reverse complement.
AAACTGACCCCGGGAGCAAAATATGTTCACATCTGTGCAAATGAGACCATCCAGGGAGTGGAATTCAAGGATTATCCCGAAGTAGATGGAGATACTATCCTGGTTGCGGACGTGTCATCAAATTTCTGCTCAAAACCTATTGACGTGTCGAAGTTCGGAGTTATCTATGGTGGTGTGCAAAAGAACATAGGCCCTGCCGGTGTGGCGATTGCAATCGTCCGCAAGGATCTTCTAGGGAAGGCGCAAGCTGAAACCCCGGTGATGCTTGATTTCAAGACACACGCTGACAACGATTCACTCTACAACACTCCTCCTTGCTTTATTATCTATGTTTGTGGTCTAGTGTTTGAGGAGCTTCTGGCACAAGGTGGCCTTGAAGCAGTCGAGAAGAGGAACATCGAGAAGGCCCAGCTCCTTTACGATGCTATCGATGGAAGCAACGGGTTCTATAAGTGCCCTGTGGAGAAGTCCGTGCGCTCGTGCATGAACGTACCATTCACAATGGGAACTCCTGAATTAGAAGCTGCTTTCCTCAAAGAAGCAGCCGGACAGGGAATGGTGCAACTCAAGGGTCACCGTTCTGTGGGAGGTGTAAGGGCTTCGATATACAATGCTATGCCTAGGCCAGGTGTTGAGAAGCTTGTGTCTCTCATGAAGTCCTTTCAAGCAAAGAACTCCTCGTGAGTGCTCGCGCAAGTTGAATGAGATTAGTTTTTTTTCCGAGGCTTCTCTTGGGTTGCATAACCTGTGATTTCGAGAATGTTTTGAAGAGCTCCTGCATTAGGTTGGAGGGACCTTTTGTGCTCAATTTTCTGCTCTGTAGGAATGGTTATCTCAAGCTGGAAGTTTGTTCGGCTTTAGGTATTGCGGAATTTCATTAAGTAGATTCTCTTTTCCTACTTTTACACTTTTTGTAGTCATCGATTCTATTTGAGACCGATGAAGATCAACCTCATCAGGTAGTTCGTAGGATACACCGATCTTTGCTAGTTTTGCTTGACTAACAGAAAACGAGGGTCTGTTCAGAAAATGTTTTTTTCATGTTCCAGATTAGTGAAGTGTTCGGTCAGTAACAATTCGGAATCCTTTGCTTTTCGGTTATCAGAAAATTTCGTCAAACTGTGAAAAAGTTTAGTCGTTTATCTAACTTTCAATGACCAGAATGAATTTTTTGTTTTCCATTTGATAAGTGTGCATGGGCATGTGCTTCGAGGGGAGGTCTATTCCTGAAGAAGCTTGTAAGTTATCAAGTAAGTTCATCACCCTTTTTTTAAAAGATGTTCTCATTGCACCTCTAACCGATTATACTCTTCAAATGAATGGTTTGGAATGTACTTCTCTACCTTTCAACAGTCAGCGAACTGAAACATATGCCGTGGTTATTGCATTTTATATGTCAGAGTTGAAGTATTTTCAGAGCAGCTGGATAAGAATGCACTATGTGTACAGTAGATATCTTGTTGAAACGAATTGCCGCTGAAGATTCCTCGTAATGTTTTGGTGAGAGTGAGACGCGGCAAACATAAATTTAGGATGTCCGACTACAGTAAACTGAATGCAAAAACGTGCATTATGATGGACCTGCCAGAATCCGATCCAGGGACTTCCGCACCCCATCCGAAAGCGGAGGCAGTTTGACGATAAGTTAGTTGGAGTTGCACTACAGCTTCAAGTTATGGGTGGTTTTTTCATACTCCCTCCGTCCCAAAATGATCTTCCTGTTACACAAAATGTTATAGATTAAGCTCAAAAGGAACCATTTTTCAAATGTTTTTTGACCTTTGATTTGAATAGAGTTTAATGTCCTCCTGTTGTTCTGAAATTTTGAGTTTCAAATTAGTTTTCAAAGTGTGGTTTCAAAGTGCTTAAAAATTGAATTTTTGAGGCATTTTTGAAGAGCACCAGTGGCCACTCACTTGATGGCATGGAATTGGTTAGCATGCCCATGATTTTGGACTATGTGCAAGTGTCACTAGCTCCCTTTCTCCTACAATAAGAAGATCATTTTGGGACACTAAATAAAGGTCAACAAGAAGATCATTTCAGGACAGAGGGAGTATAAGATAGGAGGTTCTAATTCAAACCATGCTCTAATTGCGTTCCCTATGTAGGAATGAGTGACATGTTCCTTCAAATATCTTTTACTGTTATTGATGAGGTATTATTGATAAGTTAGGTAGGCTTGACTGATTAGTAAGCATACCCAACTCATCAATAACAATAATATGTATTGAAGGAACATGTCACCTATTCCTAGATAGGGAACGCAATTAAAGCATGGTTGGAATTAGAACCTCCTACCATATTCATAGGTCTAATTTGTCCAAACTTGACATAACCATGCAATGGGTCTTTTTTTGAGGGCCAATTTCCAATGGTAACTGGAACTGAGGTCTCATGGACGTCCCATTGAGGTTGACCACAAGAAGAGAATAGAAAATGCTTTGAAATTTTGACAAGATGCACAAATTTGAAAGCAAATATTGGTTTAGAGTCCAAAAGGTTTGGGAATGTTATTCATTTTTTGTAAAGTTGGAAGTTGGAGGTTCAAACCTAAACCCCTCCAGCTTCCAATGGAAACAAGCGCTAAGGAGCAATATTGAACATAGTGGTACTTGTTGTACAATATATTGCAAATTAATATATGACTAGTTGGACCTATGTGAAAAATGATACTTATGTTTCTTTCTAACAATGAAAAAGTTAGTGCTATCCCCTACTTAGTGATGCCTAGTACTAAATGAGTACTTGGAGTTTAACAAAAAAAAAAAAAAAAAAAAATCTCGATTTTTCTAAGTGAGAAATGTAGTAATATCTACCATAAATAATGAGCTTATGTCATTTTAGGAAAGTCCTCAATTTTCACCATACAATGGTCTAAACAAAACGTGTAAATGCATGTTTGTTTTAGCTTTAGAAAGGAACACTTGAGAAAGGATTAGCCAGTTTCATGATGAAATTGTGTACAATGCCTACTATAGATTCAAGGCAATAAACAATTGAATATATTTAAATCATGAATTAGGACTCAAAAAGCACGTGCATCTACAAAGTCATTTGTTGAGGCATGGTTAAAGCAACTTTTGGTAAGGCAATTATAATAGCAATTTGTGCTTTTTAATAATAAAACTTAGAAGGTTCTCTTCTCTACTCTATTTTGGAATGTGTAGTGAAGTTTTTGAAGTAGAATTGGCATTATGAAACCAGTCTTTAAAGGGCAAAAGAAAAAAAACATGCTCTTTTAGTGAAAGCAAAAAATAGAAAAAAGATTGCCTTTTGGGTTCTCATTATCTGCTGTAAATAGAGTAAAAATAAACATCATATTAACTTAGAATTGCAAAGATGATGTCACTAAGAGATTATTAGTAATTCAAAAAGTAACATGCACATTGGTAATGGCTTAAATATAGTACATGCAATTAAAAAAAAAAATTAAAAGTGGATAGGGAAGTAGGACTTTTTGATAACACCTTGCAAGATGCTTTGAGAGTTGCTGAATTGAGGGCTCATAAAAAAGATGTCAAATATGTGTCTCCAATAGAAAAAATATACTATAAAATTTACATTTTTCTACACTTTGCACATACGGGAATGTAAAGATTTCGAATAGAATGATACTTAGTGATGAAACAAAGTTTTTTTTTTTAAATTTTAAAAGGACAACTTGATGCTAGATCACTGATAAAGAAAACTTCCCAGCTTAAGTTTAAAACAAACAATGAGGCATGCATGTGGAAATGAAATGTTATGGTGTTGCATAAAAGCCAAAAGTATGAAGTAGTTTGTGGAAATGTCAAAAACATTTTCATTGCTAGCAAGGATATTTTAATCAAGAATGTTAATAAAAATCATTATCAACTAATGTGCTTCAAGAATTCAAGAATACTAATGCATCTTGGAGTTTTTTCTAAACAAAAAACAAAAGCTACAATGAAGTTAGTTAATAATAAAAAAAAAACATCCAATGGCTTTGATGAATAAAAATGAAAATATCTAATTTAAGAGCCTCATTACAAAATTCCTATTGTGAATATCTAATGATTAACTCTCTATTACAACTCAATGCTTCTTTTCACTAAGCTATATTAGGCAAATTTTTTTTTTTAAGGAATTACCTATTTCACTTGCATAAAGTTAAGGTGGTCCAAAAAAACATAAAAAATGCAAGTACTAAGGTAGAACTCACTTTCTCCTATTATAGAAATCAATTGGTCTTTTTGATCCACGTGTTATTTTGGTGACTTGACACTTTGCTATTTATTCTCAATTTTCTCATTAGTCTCAATGTTTACTATTTTAGCATTAGGAAAAATATGGGGCCCTAATAAGGCCCCGAGTTTGGGGGGTCCTTAGCCATGGGAACCCAGTTTCTAATAAAATTGTGCGTAGGCTGATGTTGCATCATTGATGCCACATCTGCTTCTTTGAATTTTTGAATTTTTAAAAAAATTAAAAAAAATTCATATTTTTTTCTAAGACTTTATTTTTTTAATTTTTCAGATTTTTTTATCTAAATTTTTCTGGCCGTCTGCAGGGGCTGGTTCTCCACATCGGGAACCAAAAGAATGGGGGGCTGGATTTGTTTTAAAGGCCTTCTTCAGGCCCCATGTTTTTCCTAATGATGTTTGATGAACATCGCCTCCCTATTAGATTATCCTCAATGTTGAGGTTATAATTGAACGCACTAACAAAGCTTGTAGTCCACAATTGTATAAATCATGACTTGCTGTGAGTGAGAGCACCCAATAGAGCTTGATAATTTGAATTCAGTAACACAAAGTTAACACAAGAGTTGACACAAGAGCTGATACACATATTGACAAAATATGTGGCATTCATGGGTCCATTGGCTGCAAATAAAGAAGTGCAAGCTCTCTCACACAAGTTATGACATAGGGTTTGGTCACTCTTTAAAATTTGGAGAACTAACAGGGTATCTTCTGACATGAAGTAGAGTCTTTGCTTTACTTTGCAGGCATGGTAACTTACTACAAAATATTGCCTCAAAGCTCTCTTTTGGTGCACACTCCAAATAGATGTGTTGATTATTCCTTCCATTGGGTCCCTATTTTCATGTTTCCTCCATTTTACCAATACATGGTCACATGGAGTGACCATTGAGGCTGCTCTTAGAGAGGTAAACCTCACAAAGTCCTAACACTTATAATGAAACATATCAATTTGACAATTTCAATCACTCTTTCGGATATCTTTGCTCTTGGTATTAAGAGGGATACTAGCAATGAATGCAATCTAATAGTGTGTCCAAATGCATTTAATTTTCCTTTGCTACTATCACTCTTAACACCAAGCGTGAACGTACCCCTAGTTGACCTACAAATGCTTAAAACCAAAATAACCTTAACTCCTAAAGGCCCAAGGGGGTAAGGGCAAAACATAGATGTGATATAAAATGGTACTTTCATAACTTTGATGAAATTTGCTTCAAAAGAGAAAATAAGAATCATAATGTTTAGTCATTATCCATACAATCAAACACTCAAAAAAAAATTGGATTTTTTATGTAATGAATTTAGAAGCATTTATCATTTAATATTCACTAAAATTACAAATTTTACTCATAGATTTCAAATTTTGGCACGATTGGTTAAAAATAAACATCCTATCCTAAACTTCAAAAATGCAATCTTTTGAAAGGAGAGAACATCATTAGTTTCTCAAAATAGTAAATTTTACAACTCTAGCAAATATTAAAATGTTTGTTTTTGAAAAATTCTCCTTCATGGAGTTTAACTTGGATTGACATAACTCAAGTTACGTTGGAAAGTAAACTTGATTTTTTATTACAAAAAAAAATATTTTTTGAATTTTTTTTTTGTCTCAAAAAACCTAGAAAAAAAGGGCAGCAACCAGAAAATGGTGGATTGGGCGCTTAGGCGCTTAGGGGTTAACTGTTCCATAACAATGTAATTTCATATTTAAGTTACAGCAATTTCTTCCCAAATTGTTTGATATTAACAACAACGAAAACAGGCTCACTAATAAAGTGCTGTATTTGTCCAAAAATAACTTATAAATATGAAGAGATCCTTTTCATGATTTGGCACTAGAACAATGGCCATATTTGATATACAAATAACATGAACATATCTTTGAAGTGTGAACTTTTGTGGAGCAGAGCAGTCAAGATCCGAAAAGCTCCAACTTTTCCCGGACACTGTACTAAACCAGGTGCATCCTGGCCCTCAGATGAGTGCTTATCCATATCCACGGCCTCCGATGAACCATTCGAGAATCCTAACTCCACAAGCATTAATAAAAATATAATCTGACAGGGACCATTAACCCTAGTGTTTACCGGGTTTCGTGCGGAACCCTAAATCGCCGAGGAGCGTCGAGCGAGCTCTCTTTCTCGCGCGCTGCCTTCCAGCGAGCTCGCTGCCCATCGTCGCCCAGCTGCAGGTCTTGTTCAGCCACCATGCCGCCCAAATTGGACCCCTCGCAGATCGTCGAGGTGTACGTGCGCGTCACAGGTGCTTCCGCTTTCCCCTTTCATCGCTGTGTTTCTCTTCTTTCTGTTGTTTGCTGGGACGAGTCCTTGGACGCGAAATTAGGGTTGGATGGTCGTGACGTCGCTGGGGATCGACGTCTCCCGAATGCTGCCGGCGGGTGGCGCGTCGATCATTCTTCTGGAGAGATTGGCGAGGTTATCGCGTGTTCGGCAGAATTCGGTTTGTGGGTTCGCTGGATGTTTCGGGCCTTGAGTGTTTGGCGTGGTCTCATCGGTGGCGGTGGTTTTGGCCGCAGCCGGCGGACTGCCGACCGGTTTTTGTGCATGATGTTTGCGTGAGTAGTGGTACAGTTTGGGGCACTGGGTCGTCAGTGTGGAAGGATGTTGGAATGTGCGCGTGAGGAACGGTGCATGGCCCGTGGGGGTTTTGTGAAGAGCTTCGTAGAGCCGATGCACTGAGACCCGGCTTTCTCACGTTCCGTGGAGGGATGTGAGCTGATAGTTTTGTTTCAGGCATGGGGTGTCCTGTTAGGTCTAAGGATGGAATGTGTGAACGGTATCATCCACCGAGACGCGGTGTTTGGGGCGGAACGCTACAAGTTCGTGATACGAGCTGAGAGCTGTTTTTGCTGAGTGCTTGTGAGGGGAAGCACGATGCATGAAACCCTAATTCAACCTGAACTGGAAGAACGCCTGGGACGTGCAACAGGATCGTAGAATCATGTTATGCTGGGCATGTGGTCTGCGAGCAGCACCTGTGATGCATGAAAAGCGTGTCTTGCTACGGTCATGTTTGGCACCACAGTAGATAGCGTGGCGAACCGCGTGAGGTGGCAAACGCGGTGATGGTTGGGCAATGTGGTAATTTTGGTCGGGGGTATTGTGGGACGGACGCAAAGATGAGAACGAAACGTGCGTGACAGCAGCCTCGGGGTTGTGGGAGAGCGCTCAGTACAGTTTGTATTCCCTGAGCATCCACGGTTGTCGTGACCTCCTGGCATTGTCGTGGCGCGTGATGTTGGTGTTTGTTTCGTCTGACGTGGGCGTGGAATGGCGTGATGCAGGAGGCGAGGTGGGTGCGGCGTCGTCACTGGCGCCGAAGATCGGGCCTTTGGGGCTGTCGCCGAAGAAGGTGGGCGAGGACATCGCCAAGGAGACGGCGAGGGACTGGAAGGGTCTGCGCGTGACGGTGAAGCTGACGGTGCAGAACCGGCAGGCGAAAGTAGCGGTGGTGCCGAGCGCTGCGGCGCTGGTGATCAAGGCGCTGAAGGAGCCGGAGCGGGACAGGAAGAAGGTGAAGAACATCAAGCACGCGGGGAACATCTCGCTGGACGACGTGATCGAGATCGCGAAGATCATGGCGCCTCGGTCGATGGCGAAGGAGGCGTCGGGGACGGTGAAGGAGATTCTGGGGACGTGCGTGTCGGTGGGGTGCACGGTGGACCACAAGGACCCCAAGGACCTGCAGACGCAGATCGACGAGGGCGAGGTGGAGATCCCGGAGGCTTAATTAGAGGGAGCAGCAGGGGATGCACGTGCATGCGGACCCAGATGTCGTGGAATTGGAACCAAGGCATTTTTGCCCCGCTGTCGGATCTAGGTGCTGAGAGTTTTTTCGTTGTGGTTATCATCACTGCTGTTTTATAGCGATCGTTATTTCCGGCATCTTGTCGTCTGACGATGTCCTAAGTACGGACAAACCCGCCAGGATTAGGAAATTAGTTACATATTGGAGTTTGGCCACAGGGATCTCTGTATGGAGAGAGCAATTGAAAGGCCGATGCTTGTAAACATCAATTGTTGGGCATAACAGCCTTTGTGCTTTTTCGGTTATGGGAAATTGTTGACGCCTCTCAACTTTTTCCCAGTGGTGCGCTCAGAGTTGAGGAAAATATGACGCGGTGGTTCTCCTTCTTATTCACGTGTTAAGTTTTGTCCTGTCTTGGTGGTGCCTAAGTATACCTTTGCAATGGTAGGAACTGAACTGGAATTCAATATCTTGTTATTCCAGCTATGCATAAGTCACTTTCGAGTTACGTGGAGCAACTTTGTTGCATGTGAATTCCTGACGCTGAAGCGGTTGTTGCCCACTAAGTTTTTCAAATTATTTGTCATCGAGGTCCAGAATTCTGCAATCACCCCTCATTTTCAAACTGCGCTTTAAATAGATCTGATATGTGAATCACTTGGGTCTGAAATGGTGCTGCGGCACATAATGAAGGTAAGCAGATATGGCTGGTTTAACCGTCTATGCTTCAGGTGTCATAAGGGAGACGGGTTAGGGAGGACATTGATTGTGTAAATTTACTGCGCTAATGTTGGGATGAGGGATTTGGTTAACCCTTAAAGGACCATAGGGCATAGTCTATACGCTGCCGTATAATCGATATTTGCTACCTGTAAGAAGTTTTAACCCTTTAACGACCACACCCATTTTCATAGAATCCACTAAAAACAGGGGATAGAATCCACTAAAAACAGGGGTTCTAAGCTTAGATTTGGAATTTACTCAAATATGGACCCATTTTCAATAATCCAACCGTACAAATGGGCAGTACACCTTGTTCATTGTAAAGCACCAAAATTTCAGCTAGATCTACCGTTGGAGGTGAAATATTATAATGATTGAGTGAGCCATATGCGGAAAATCTTTTGTGTTTCATTCTTGTTTAGTTTTGAATGTTAGCCTTTCATGCAAGATTCGATTGAGAAGAGTCTTACATTTCTAGAAAGTAGGGTTTCCCACCTTTCCAACAAGACTAGTTTCACACAGAATAGACAAAAATAGCAATCACAAGGTGTAGCTAAGTGGACAAAAAGGGTCAAAAAACCCATTTCTTTGCTACCCTAAAACGGTTCTACAAGAAATTTGATAATTATTCTAGAAAACCCAATTGGTGAAAACAATCAAGAATTGGCCTTAAATGTAGGATGACAAATTTTAAATCCAAAATGACAACAACATTTCAATAGATTTTCAAATACTACAATTAAACTAGTATTGTATATGAAAACAATACAAGCGTATATCTTGAGCAATTTGAATTTTTTAGAACTGTGCAATTGAAATTTGACATTCTTCTTGGATGTTTGATGTATTGTGTTGTTGCTTTGATACATCTTTGACAAAAATTGGATACGTATTTTGAAGCCATGTTGTATAAACGTCATTATTTGTCAACTCACATACCCAATTGCATTGTTATTTTTTTAAATGGATGCAAAATTCTTGTGATCACATGCGTACATCAAGACCAAATTCCAGTTATTGAGCAATTTCAACCTATAGGCCAAAAACCACTCCTGACCAAAATATGGTCGCATGGTCGTTAAAGAGTTAATTTGGGATCTCAAGTAGCTCACTAGAACCGCTTTGATCTATTCTCCAACCTTTTTATTGATTTCAAATACAATAAAAGTGTGTATCTATTTCAAATACAAGAAAAATACCTTGTATTCTATTTGTCACAATGGCACGCTCAATCCTTTAGTGGTTAACTTAACCTTGTAAGGATGACAGAAGTAGAATGTTTTATAACGCAACAAATGAGTACATGTATTTAACCTCAAAATGTCAACAAGAACAAAAAACGTCCCCTGGCCACCTAAAAAACACGCTGTAATATAAAAAGAAGTCGTTTTCACCTGAATTTAATAAAAATTGGAAGTGTTGATAGATACGTTGTGCACCATGGAAGGCAACAAAAAGAACATCCTTAACACCTAAAGGACCAGACCCTCTTTTTCATAAACATAGCGATTGTGGGCAGGTGCCTGTGGTGGAAGGATTTCAAATTTTAGGCTGAAATTTTAACAATATGTGTGGACAAGGTTAATCTTTCATATGCACTAAATCTCATGATATTTGGAGTTATGACTAAAAAGTTATGGCCAAATGTGTTCTATTTTACTTTTGTCGGACAGCCTAGGCAAATTTTTAAAAATCACTTTTTTCAAAAAAAAAATATTTACATTGGTTGAGGAGAATTATGTGAATATAGGAAACTTTCGATTGTTCAATTTTGATCAACAAGATGAAAGATATGAGTATTTTTAGTTTGAGGGCAGTTCTAGATTCACTACTCTAAAATAAACTTTGAAGTCCTTTATTTTACTCAATTTTCATTATTTTGGAAAAAACAAAAAAAACCAAAGGACATGGAATGTTTACAACATCATTACAACCATTGGAATTAGCAATGTTCAAATCTCAAATTCAATCCTTAACAAAATTGTATTTTGATCAATCTCTACTTCATCTTACTTACTAATGTTTTCCATATGTTAAACAATTCCAACTAATTTCAAACTTATTTGACGTGCACTTTACATGGGTGGAACAAGTCAAGTACCTTTCCATAAATAAGAGCAAGATCTTAGGGTGGAATATTCAAAAAAAACTTTTTTCCTACATTTCTACTCATTCCTCCAAAAGTGGCAATTTTCAGTGATTTTCAAAGAAAGTAGGGCTTGGTTGCTTACGGGTTAAAATCTTTTGAGCTTTGGCTGGGTATACTAGAAGTGTGTGTAATGTGTGGCTTCTTTGTATGACTTTACTATTTTACAAGTACTACACATTACAAAAGCATGGGTTTAATATGGTATTCAGATTTGAGTTGACACAATCAAGTATAGTTCCACAATTTGTTTTTGGTTTTTTGGTGTTGTGCACCATCATGATTGAATATATGGTTGCCTTGTTTCCATTGGAACCCAAGGCTCTTAGCCATCATTGCACTCTTTTAAATGCTTCTATATTCAAACGTCATTTTTGCATGAGAAAAGAGCTATTTTGTACATTCTGCAAGAGGCTTGCGCTTTTGATCCTTGGTTTATTCAAGAATGTGATGTTGCAAAGTGGTTAGAATTCTCTTCCTTACAAAAATGCACCTTTATTGTTTGGATGCTTGCCTATGAAGTTCTAGCAAATGCAACAGATGAGTGTTGCCGCACAAAGGAAAACACAACAAAGCCATGAAACATTTTGTATTTGCCATTTGTAATTGCTTCCAATCTACACTTTTCTAAAACAACCAACCCTAAATAGTTTGTGTAGATAAATAAACATTAATTTTGCTTGTGGCTTCTTTAACATGTTTGGTAGTTTAAATTGCATGCATTGGGTTTGGAAAAATTGTCTTGTGGCTTGGCAAGGGCAATCCCAAAACAAAGATAGACAATGGAGCATCATTTTAGAAGCCATAGCTTACCAATTTTTTTGAATTTGGCACACTTTTTTTTTGTCAAGGAGTAACAATGACTTCAATGTCTTTGACAGTTTTTTTTGTATGTCATTTATTACAAGGCAATGAAAATGACATTACATTTCCAATGAATAGGCATTAATACTAGAGCTATTACTTGTTGACAAATGGTTTTTATCCACCATATTTTTGTTTCTTGCAACCCATCCAAGCACCTCAAGGTGAAAAAAATAGATTGTACTAAAGTTCACTCTATTGTTTGTAAAAGATGTTGAGCGGAATTTCAAACTTCTACAAGCTAGATGAGAAATTGTAAAAAATCCTTGCCGGCAATGGAGTTTGGACACAATTAACAACCCAATGATGTGTTGTATTATTTTACACAACATGGTTGTAAAAGACAAACTAGGCACATATATATGCAAAGCTTGTATTTGATCAAGGCATTGTCAGCAAAAGTATGCGGCAGATTTTAAAATTTCAAGTACTCAACACTAAAATTCAAGAGCTAAAAAATAAGTATATACATTTTGCACTTTGTAATGATATCATAGACCACCTTTGGCATTTGCAAGGAAAAAACTAGACTTGGGCTAAGAGTTCCATTGTTGTTTTCTAGTTTAAATATTGGTTACAAGTACTAGATTTGAATTCATCTTTACATAGTTGTAGCAATATTTTAATGCATATCAAACTAATTTTTTTTATTTTACTTGATATTTTTTGTGCTCCTAATTATGTATTTAATCATAGTTTTTTTTTTTGTGACTTCACTTTTCTATTGCACAATACTTACTTGGCCTAGCTAGTATTAAAAAAATAATGAATGGTAGCCGTTTATTTGTTTGATTCTAAAGTACAACATGAAACTAGATTTGCAAACACATATGATAATATCAAACTTACCCTAGTTTAAACATTAATTTACTTTCTATGTTTGTGGAGTTAGTTTTGGTATACTTTGATTGTAGACCTAGTCTAGGGATGAGTTTGTTTGGGGAGACTATTTCACATAAGTTTGTAAGACTCTTTTCATTATACTTAACCCAAATAGAAAGTTTCCTCTTTAATTGGATTATTGGCCATGCTCCTAATTGCTATTAGGATGTTTCACTCTTAATTAATCACCCCAAAGTAGAGTTAGAAGAACTTAAATGTAATTGCTTTCTTTTCTTTTTGTTTAACCTCCGGATTCTTGAAACTTTCTTTCTCTAGCTCCAAGTCCTTTCTTTTATCTTTGTCTTTTCCAATTGGCTTTGCAGCTTTATCCTTCAAGCTTGACAGCTTCACAACTTTGGTCTTTACTCCAAGTTGTACTCAATCGTCCTCACAGCCACTCGGCAAACACTCCCAAGTAGGAATTTTATTTATTCCTTATTCTCACATCAACTCGGCATATTCTCAATCATTCTCCAAGTAAGCTCATAATTTTCTCTCAAGGCTCTCATCACCTAATTTGGAATATATTTTCATTCTCTCTTTTTTTTCACTCCAAGTTGGATTTTTGATCACTCAATCATTTATTTCCCACTTGGATTCTTTCTCAGTCACTCTTATTAAAATCTGGATTTGTTTTTTTTATTCCCTCGGCTTCTCCTTAGTCCAACTCGGAATTTTCTCTTTCCATATTCTCTTTTTATCTCACTCAAGTTAACCTCTCTTTCAACTTGGTTTTTACTCTCCCAAATTGGGTGTTTTATTTTCTCTCAAACTCCTCACTTACCAAATAGACTAGTATCTTTTTCTCTCAGTTTTCACTTTCCAATTCGGATTATTCTTTTTCTCTCAGGCTTTCTTTTCAACTTGGCTGGATATTTTCAATGACTCCCCAAGTAGGTAAACCTTTTTATTCTTCAAAGTTTATCTCACTTATTCGGTCCTAATCACTCAGCATTCTCTCTCTAAGATCTACTTGAACTCATTCATATTCCAACTAGATTCCACTAACTTACACTACAATGACACACAAGAAAGATCAAACAAGCATCTCTCAAGATTTCTTCCCACTCAGCAGATTAGATCCAATAGGACTTAAATTCAAGCTCATACAATCAGCTTTCAACCAACTTGCTCTATTCTTTACGATCATACAACTTCAATTGATAACTCTCACAGATACTACAAATAGCCAAACACTAGCTTCTTCAATCTCAAATTCTCCAACTTGGAATTGAACTTCCTTACACACTGAAACAACTCTAATCAACTCCAAATTGCATTACAACTTCAATCTCAAACATAGATAATTCTTACAATTGAAATCATTCCAAATTGAATTTCAAACATACATGAACACTTAATCTCACTCGGATTTACACAATCAATCTCACTCACTGCACACATCAATTCCCATTATCCAACTTGAATTCATTGCATTCAAACAAACATGACAACACAAAATCTTCCACAAATAGTATTCTATTAACAAGCATAATTTGCAAAACAAAAACAGCCACTTGGCTGAATTCTCATGCTTCATGCAATGGGTCTTTAAAATGAGTTCTTTCTTCCTATTTGTAACCTCTCCAACTCCCATTTGGTTTCTTATTTGTCTCTTCATAAAAACCTCTTGTCTCTTGACCAACTTGTAGCTTTTTAAATCTCTATTTGTGACCTTTTATCTTCCAATTAGTGTTGAAACCGCACAAAAGTAGGAACTTAACACCTATTTGTCAAATTTAAAATTTTAACACAAACTAGGCATTCTACAATGTTTTAAACTCATCAATATAGGTGACCAACTATTGTTCCTCTTAATTATATGTCAAATTAGTAATTGCAAATCAATTCACAAAGCTAGTTTTATTAATTCTCATGTGAAAAATAAAACACTAATTACGTTCCCTTTAAATGTGGAAAAAATGACACCTATAACTTTTATAATATACTTGCTTATTTTTAAAATTGCATTTGAATCTAAGCCTATATTCTCACCAAATTCATTCTCAATGTCCTTCCTACTTCCTTATGTTTCTACATAAGCTTATTCAAAGTTCTACTTTTATAATACAATTTTTCATTGTAGCTAGTCGTTATATATACATTAATTTCAAAATAATATTGTTTTGGTTCCCTTATAATGTTAATTTAAATCCACTGTGATGTTACTTTTATCCACTATGATGCTAATTTTGATTTACTGTGATGTTAATTTTGATCCATTGTGATGTTCATTTGATTCCAAATTTCCAATGTAATGTTGATTAGGTCTACAAAATGATGTTGATGTTAACTTTTGATGTGACAATAATTTGGTTTAAGGTTTTGATGTCAATTTGTGTAATTATGATGTTCATTTGATTTTCAATGTGATATTAATCTAGTTCAGTGTGATGTTAAAATGGTTTTCAAGGTGATGTTCATTTAATTGATTTTCTAAAAAAACAATGACATTCATAGGCTCAATACATGACTTTTTTTTGGAAATACAATAAATTTCTACGACTACCTTTTCACTAAAAAAATCACATACCTATACCCAAACTTACTACAAAAATAAGAAATTAGTTCAAACAATGCCATTTTCCAAACAAAAGCCAACACAAATGAAAATTATAGTTATTCCCAAAAAAACATATTTGAAAACCTTACTTCTTTCTAAAATACATGATAAATTTAAAGACACTGCCTTTTTTTTACCAAACAAAAGAATCTAAAATCCAAGTTGTTACAAAAACAAAAATATTGTAAACAACTTCCATGTCAAATTTTGATTTAAAACTCACTTCATGTCACAAAGCCACTTCTAGTTGCTTTCAATTGCCTTTATTGATTTCCTTTGCAACAATTATAAATCTGTCATAATATTTTTTCACATTTGTTTATTTTTTCATAAACCTAGTTTTTTGCAAATACTCATGGCAATGTATATTAAGGTAGTGTAATATCCTGCAAAATACTTATTAATAATTATATACCTTCCAAAAATATCTTGCATAGAACATAATGGAAACAAAAAATCTACATATGCAAGTTTTATATAAGGGCTGTATGAGAGTATAAAAGAAAAAAAATTCAAATAAATACAAAATATACAAGCTCAATGCTTTTTAAACTTGCTTAATATATAAGGTGTAAAAGAAATGCTTTTGTTTTAATAAACATAAACATAGAATAAAAAACAAGTAAAACAAAGTAAGAAAGTAAAATAAAAGTTAATAAGATAGAAATGTAAAAGTCAATTTTAAAAGGACTTTTGCATTATTTTCAATAGCAAAATCAGACTGACTTATTTAGATAAGATTTTATCAGAAACCATTGAAAGCAATCATTTTTTCTACACATACATCACTTATGGATGCAATTTGAAAAGTATTTGTGATTATTTGATGGTTGGATTTTATTTGTGAAAGTTTCAAGGATGTAAGTGGAAATTTATGCAAGAATTTAGTCCACAAGGAAGTAGATTTAACAAAAGTTGACCTCATATAAGTTCATAGGTAATTAAAATACTCTTAACTAAGTTTGTCACTTTTACAGAAAAATAAATGTTTTCAAGTTGAAAGAACTTTTTTCCTATACGTCTTTTACAAAGAAATTATTTTCTTTTCATTCATGCATAATAACTTTAAAAAGCTACAACATTCAACTTTTAATCATATGGAGATTGTGTAGTTTGCTTTAAAGTATATTAAATTTGCTATCCATCCACTCCTACATATAGAATACAAAAAAATTTAACAAATGCTATCACAAAATAGGGATACATGTATTCCAATTCTAGATTGTTTTAAACTCACAAAATGATTCAAAAGAATGCTTTTTTTCTTTGAAAAATTTATTAATCTCAATTGTCAAGAAATAAACAATATACATAAATGAAGAAGCAAACTTTTTGTTTCTCACTCAAACAAATTCTTTCAAACTCCAGACCCTTCTCTCGCATAATGTTAGTGCTGCAGTAGTTGCTGCTAGGAATTTTGCGCAAAACAAGGCCATGGAAGACATGGATGCACTCTCTGCTAACCAATTAGTAGCCTCCTTGGTTAGAACCAATTTAGCTAAGGAAATCTCTAAGCTTTAAAAATCTATAATTCTTTCCAAAACGGCTAGCAACCCTAAACCCAACCCTATACCTAAATCAAAATCCAAACCCACTTTAATTCAGATTGGTAATAGAGGAGGAGGAGGACCAAAGGCCAATCAACAGCTTCAACAAAGGGCCCAAAAAATGAGCAGCATTTGAAGGCCACTTCCACTCAATTGATTGCACCGCTTTCTTCTTCCAGGAGGAACTTCAACTAGACCTCGCAAGCGCCATCTGATACCCATTCCACCAATTGGCTCAACATTCGAAGGGGCGCCAGCGGTTCCAACACTCGGAGTACAAACAAGCAACACCAGTAGTAACGGAAACCATAAGGCAACACCGGCAGAGAAAACTCTTTTGGAACCCTCTAACCAATCTCCAAGGTTATACTATGTCTCTTTTTGGTAGGAAAACTACTTCTAAGATTGATTGCATGGTCACTAACATTGCCATTCATAATTTCAATTCTACAAGCTTGAGTTTTGTCGAGCAACAATTGTTAGGTTTAGGTCTTGATCATATTCCCATACCCAGACTGCCTCATAGCTCTCCAAGTTTTTTATTTTTATTATTTGTTTTCTATAGTTGGTTTTATGTTGTTGTTTGGTCAATTTAATTATATATATCTATAATTATTGATTGTAAAGAAACACCTATACCAAATTATTAAAAGAACCTTCAAGCTGTTCTAAAAATCTAATATAATTAAAATTTTATAATTTAAAATGGAAAATGTGATTACAGATTTTTGACATAATTTTTTTTTGTTATGTATAAAAGTAAATTGCAATGTAACCATTAAAATAGAATATATTTACATAATATTATTGTCAAGAAGGTATTCAAACTCCAACCAACCATGACTATGTCTCCAACAATTTTTTCTTGACCCCTTTCAACAAGTTTTCTGTGCTCATAAGTAAATATTATAACATTCTTGGCATTTATAATTTGGAAAGAAAGTATCAATACACATTCGTAGTATATTATCTTTTTCCATGAGCACAGACGATTGAGATAATTCAATAGTTTTAAATGATTCAAATTTAAAATGTAAAGTTTCTAATTTTTGCAATCAAACCATTTTGTTCATAACTCTAAAAAGTGCCATACCTAGTGCTTGCAACTTTTGTATATAATCATAAAGGATATTAACATTTTTAGATCCGCTTTGTTTTTTCCATGAAATTTTGAAACAATTTTAAACAAACGCTTGTGTTTCGTTACTTCTTCATGAGCCTTCCATTGTTATTTTTAACTTAAGATTTTTATACAATGAGAAAAAATGCATGTATTTGAAACATTACATTGAATTTATGGATTGTGATTTTTCTAGTAAGAAGTAAGATGAATGAAATAAAAGTATGTAAAGGCTAAATTTCATGATCCATGAATGAAAAGAATAGAAAATGATATGCATCAAATTCATATAAAAATCAAATCAAATAATGCAATTTTAGAACAAAACAAACTAAAAAAACTTAGGTGCAAGTGTCGTTTCTTTTTCAATTTGTTTTGTTTTGATTTTAAAAATGAAACAAACCAAATATTAAGTAGTGAAATTAGGTAGTCCACATTGAATTTTTGAACTTTGACACTATAAATAAAACCATAAATCAAATTGGATTAACTACTAAATTTGTTTTACTTATTATTTGTTGAGCTGAAATCTCCAAAATTGTAGATTTGTAAACGCCATGATTGGTATTATTAAAAAGTCCTTTGCAAGAAGAGATGACAAAATTTTGTAAATGTACATTAGTTACTACAATGAAACAATTATGATTAATTTAATTATTAATAAATCCTAGTTTATCTAAGATTAATATGTTTTAGGCATCATCCCTCCAAGTTGTCATTTAAATAATTTTAGAAAGCTTTTGCAAAAAAGGGTACATCAAATTACTTTTGTGAAATCTAGTCCAACATTGTAAGACTTGTGACTTCTAAAATATTTGAAACTTTCACAAATAAAATCCAACCATCAAATAATCACAAATACTTTTCAAATTGCATCCATAAGTGATGTATGTGTAGAAAAAATGATTGCTTTCAATGGTTTCTGATAAAATCTTATCTAAATAAGTCAGTCTGATTTTGCTATTGAAAATAATGCAAAAGTCCTTTTAAAATTGACTTTTACATTTCTATCTTATTAACTTTTATTTTACTTTCTTACTTTGTTTTACTTGTTTTTTATTCTATGTTTATGTTTATTAAAACAAAAGCATTTCTTTTACACCTTATATATTAAGCAAGTTTAAAAAGCATTGAGCTTGTATATTTTGTATTTATTTGAATTTTTTTTCTTTTATACTCTCATACAGCCCTTATATAAAACTTGCATATGTAGATTTTTTGTTTCCATTATGTTCTATGCAAGATATTTTTGGAAGGTATATAATTATTAATAAGTATTTTGCAGGATATTACACTACCTTAATATACATTGCCATGAGTATTTGCAAAAAACTAGGTTTATGAAAAAATAAACAAATGTGAAAAAATATTATGACAGATTTATAATTGTTGCAAAGGAAATCAATAAAGGCAATTGAAAGCAACTAGAAGTGGCTTTGTGACATGAAGTGAGTTTTAAATCAAAATTTGACATGGAAGTTGTTTACAATATTTTTGTTTTTGTAACAACTTGGATTTTAGATTCTTTTGTTTGGTAAAAAAAAGGCAGTGTCTTTAAATTTATCATGTATTTTAGAAAGAAGTAAGGTTTTCAAATATGTTTTTTTGGGAATAACTATAATTTTCATTTGTGTTGGCTTTTGTTTGGAAAATGGCATTGTTTGAACTAATTTCTTATTTTTGTAGTAAGTTTGGGTATAGGTATGTGATTTTTTTAGTGAAAAGGTAGTCGTAGAAATTTATTGTATTTCCAAAAAAAAGTCATGTATTGAGCCTATGAATGTCATTGTTTTTTAGAAAATCAATTAAATGAACATCACCTTGAAAACCATTTTAACATCACACTGAACTAGATTAATATCACATTGAAAATCAAATGAACATCATAATTACACAAATTGACATCAAAACCTTAAACCAAATTATTGTCACATCAAAAGTTAACATCAACATCATTTTGTAGACCTAATCAACATTACATTGGAAATTTGGAATCAAATGAACATCACAATGGATCAAAATTAACATCACAGTAAATCAAAATTAGCATCATAGTGGATAAAAGTAACATCACAGTGGATTTAAATTAACATTATAAGGGAACCAAAACAATATTATTTTGAAATTAATGTATATATAACGACTAGCTACAATGAAAAATTGTATTATAAAAGTAGAACTTTGAATAAGCTTATGTAGAAACATAAGGAAGTAGGAAGGACATTGAGAATGAATTTGGTGAGAATATAGGCTTAGATTCAAATGCAATTTTAAAAATAAGCAAGTATATTATAAAAGTTATAGG